>CAHIKZ030001824.1:2532500-2549522 GCA_903632075.3 Acanthosepion pharaonis | reverse complement strand
AAAAAAATTCGATAGCGGCATTCGTCACAAGTGGGAAAAATTTAAATCTGCGTGGCACTTTACTCCAGTTGGCTCATTCGCTTGCTTAAACTCAACGTTGATTCTGATTCCGCAGAACTGGGTTGGGTGTGAAAAAGTATTTGATGTTAACATTCTTTTCTCATTCGGTTTTTCCAGTTACGAGTCGTTTTTTAAGGCTGATCGTTTTGTGTTCATTTTGTTTAGTTCTTTTTTTCGTAACAGATTTAATGTTTAGTATAGAGCTTAGAAAAAATTCGCAGTGTGAGATAGACAAGAAGTATGGCATGTAGCAACATCAGCCCGGCAAAGGGCACTCTTTTAAAGACAAGGAAGGGCAAGAATATTTTAAGTCAAGTAATAACGATTGCTGTGTGAGTCGTACGATTTTTTAATCAAGCCCGGGCAACGCCGGGCCATGATGCTAGTTAGAAATAAAGGAGAGCACTAAACTTTTCTATAATATCGGCCCTCCTTTATAGCAGTTAATGCTGGACAATTCCATCACAGATAAGGATAAAATGTGTAGCAACAGAAATATGGTTCTACAGAAGAATTCTGGGAATAACATTTCCGAAGAAACTGTTAGCATAGAACTTACTGTTACATCTGGCCGTTTCAACAGTAAAAAGAGGAAAGCTAGCTACCAATCTACAGGGTGCAATGGATAAATTTCCGTCTAATTTGCGCAAATATGAAAATAACACTGACATCTCATTCTAACAGATATCTTTAGCAAAATTACCCAAAAATATCTTGAAATACTATAGAGTAATTTTATTAAATAAAACCGCCATTAGCTTCAACCACGGCCTCCAAACAACTTCGGAATCAGGTGGATGGAATGTCGACCTGAACCCTTTATTTCGCTCACTGTGGTAGACTGTTCTAGTTCCACAGTTCTAGTTTTATGGATGTCGGTTATCAGTTATCTTCCCTCTGAAAGTTTTCCACTATTTCTTATTGAACTCTCACTCTTTGGATCCTATCACTGCATCAAACTAACGCTTTTATTCACTGTGCCATGTGTCCTTGCGGACATCTGTGTATGAATTTCTGGGTATTATAAACCAAATGTCTTCAGGCACCATTTTTTTTTACCAATACTCATATTGTAAATTTTTCTGTTACCATTCCATGTTTTACCAGAGCTCATATTGCAATTTTTGTTGTTAATATCGCTTTTCTCTGGCACTCCTTATTACTGGTTCCCACATTGTATTCATTTCTATGCTTGGTCGGCTCAGGAGATTTTTGTTTCCTGTCGGATGTGTTGATTCCTTAAGTTTACGAATTTTCCAATGGTTTTCCTTGTCTATGATCTCAACCTGATCCCACAGATGGCGGTGATCTCTTCTCTCTCCATATGTGGTCAGCTACGCCTGATTTTTCCACTTTCCGTCGTGTTACTGTTTTCTGATATTCTTGAAGCCTTACCTTAAGGGGGCGGCCTGTCTCCCCTTTATATTTCTTTCCACAGCTGCACGGGATAGCGTACAGTCTTTAGTCATGTTCTCCTCCATGGGGGGAGGGTCTTACTCAGGAGAGATATCTGCGAAGTGTCGTTAAATTTTTGAAGGTTGTCCTGATGTTATATGGACCGCAGATCCTTCGTATTTTCTCTAATAAGCCCTTCACATCAGGCAGGCAGACTGTTTTCTGAGTGTTGTTGTCCATATTTAGTTGGATTAATGACGTCAATCCAACTATATATGGGGAGGAAATGTGAGTTTGTAAACAGTGACTTACGGCTAATGATGCAAGACTCTTCGGTAAATCGAATCGAGTTCTCTCATTCACTGTGTGTTTATCTAAAAATAAATACTTAACACGCCATGCCACTTAAATAGTATCAAACCACGCTTAAATTCACTTTCATCCCTGACGCGCGCCAAGGGCTTAGTAGAAGAATTCCCGACTGACGCCAATTCATTTGGGTTTCGAAACTAGGTATAGGCAACCACCGGACGTCTAGCCCCACTGATAAACTGCGAAACAGTTGATGACAATATATATATATATATATATATATATATATAGTCAAACCTAATGAGCCAGACAAACCTACCCTGGCCAGCTTTCCCTGACGATCCGCTTAGGTGAAACCTAGGTAAGTTTGTCTGGCTCTCTAGGTCTGCTCTACGGTTGTATTGAGCTCTTTTTAGTTAGTTGTTTACTCATGTCGAGGTTTTTCCTTTGGGCTTTGAACCCGTATCTGTGCGATTTTTTCGACAGACTTTCATGTTCCTGGCTCTTTCTTTTTTAAAACCATTTTTTTCCTTCGAGATTGATTTGATTATTGGCAAATCAAGAATTCGAAAGGTTTTTCAGACGAGTATAGTTATATATATATATATATATATATATATATATATATATATATATATATATATTATAAATTAATTGATTTAAAATATTTTTTTTTCCGCTACACAGTTCTAACCAGGTTTCAAAAATTTACATTGAGCACTATTTTGTAAAAATAAAATATCTATAAGAACACCGGATTATATATCTTACTGTTCTTTTTCTTTCTTTATATATATATATATATATATATATATATATATATATATATATATATATATATATATATATATATATATATATTCTATGCTAACATTTTCTTCTATCGCGGTAACCTCGTGTGTGGAACTATTTTCTAGCTTCATTATTTCTCTCTTTTTTTTAATTTTCTGCTAATTTATTATTCTCTCTCCTTAATAATGCATTTTTTTTTCACATATTCTCTAATATTCAGTTACCCCTTCCGTTCTTAGTGGTTTTATTGTCGTACTTTCGGTGAAATGATTAAAAATAAAAATAACGAGTATTGTATCCATTTTCTGAGATGCTGTTAAAATTCTTGAATATTTTTTTTTCTTAGATATCTTAGGCGAATTGAAATGTGAACAAACTTAATTCTAAATTTCTCCTTTCAGTATTTCGCTTTTTATTCTCCATCTTAATGCGACCTAGCAATAACGAATCACAGAGAGAAAAATCAATATTCGAACAGCCAACGATGTATGGCAGTATCTGCAAGACTTTGTAACGCAAATAATGAAATCAGATCTATATTGATTAATGCGAACCAAAGTAAAGAACCATACGGAGATTTTGAAAATACAGCAATCTATCCCACTCACTGCCACACCCATGTTTAGGCAGATACAACCTGAAGCATTCAATGTCAAGGCGATATGTTAGCAAGAGGCTTTCACAGGCTACTGATACTGTAGTGAGAACTGAAGTTAAAGCAATGCTATCCACAACATTTTTTAAATCATTTCACCCCAAGGAAGGCAATAAAGTCACTAAGACGCAAAGAGCAACTGAATGCAAAAGAATATAGGGATTAACATTATTAAGGATCCGTAAGTTATGTGCGATGCGTGATACAGGCTTAGGCGATCTGGTATCTTTCGATACATGACTGACGAGGCAGATTTTTTTCTCGCAGTAGGTTGCCATCTTTCTGCGGTTGACCATTTGAACCCGGTCTGTCCTGCTATTTACCTGGTGTAGGTGGGGAGAAGAAGAGAATTCATACCTTTCCCAATCGTATTAGCACGTAAGTGAATGTAATGAAATAGATAGATAGATAGATAGATAGATAATAAACAGACTGAAATAGATAGATAGATAGATAGATAGATAGATAGATAGATAGATAGATAGATAGATAGATAGATGTGAATAGACTGAGATCGATAAATAGATGTAAACAGGCCGAGATAGATAGATCAGTGATGTGCCATGCGAGGATACAGGCTTAGGCGATTATGTATCTTTCGATATATGACTGACGAGGCAGATTTTTCTCCGCAGTAGATTGACATTTCTTTCTGCGGTAGACCAGTTGCCATCCAAGGCTATAGAACCCGTTCTGTCCTGCTATTTAACTATACCACGTAAGTAAATGTAATGGATTCGATAGATCGATAGATAGTTAGATATCAGTAGACTGTGATAGATAGATTGGAAGAGAGATAGATAGATGTGAATAGACTGAGATAGATAAATAGATATAGACAGACGGAGATAGATAGATCAGTTATGTGCCATGCGTGATACACGCTTAGGCGATTATGTATCTTTCGATATATGACTGACGAGGCAGATTTTTCTCCGCAGTAGATTGACATTTCTTTCCGCGGTAGACTAGTTGCCATCCAAGGCTATAGAACCCGGTCTGTCCTGCTATTTAACTATACCTTGGTGTAGAAGAAGAGGATTCATAGCTTACCTATTGGTATTAGCACGTAAGTAAATGTAATGGATTCGATAGATCGATAGATAGTTAGATATCAGTAGACTGTGATAGATAGATAGATAGATAGATAGATAGATAGATAGATAGATGTGAATAGACTGAGATCGATAAATAGATGTAAACAGGCCGAGATAGATCAGTGATGTGCCATGCGAGGATACAGGTTTAGGCGATTATGTATCTTTCGATATATGACTGACGAGGCAGATTTTTCCCCGCAGGTGATTGCCATTTCTTTCTGCGGTAGACCAGTTGCCATCCAAGGCTACAGTACCCGGTCTGTCCAGCTATTTACCTATAGCTGGGAGTAGAAGAAGAGGATTTATACCTTTCCCAAAGGTATTATCACGCAAGTGAATGTAATGGATTCGGCTGGAATTCGAATTCGGCTCTCCGATTCCTCAATCCGTGCCCCTTTCCATAGAGGACAATCAAAGGACATGAATGAAGAAAACATGAGATAACAATTGACATTGTATTTAAATATTTGTAGATCAAAGTTGACTGGAAATCAAGAAGCTGGAAGAGAGTTCCACAAGCGAGAGTACAAGAAGAGACACTGTTAGCATAGAACTAACGGTTAAATCTAGCCATTTCAACTGTAAAATGATGAGACCTTTCTGCCAATCTACTACTGCGCTTAAATTCATAAAGTCTCGGTTCCGTAGAGGAAACCTCACTAGAAGAATTACCATAAAAGTATTTATAGAAAATGGAGAGAGAAGCCACATTACGTCGGTAGGAAAGTAACTGAGTCTGAGATGCCAGCTCAGGACCAATATCATTGCAGATTCTTCTTTGTATTTTAGCAAGAATCTCTAAATATATATCAGGGGAACCAGGCCAGATGTAGCACCAGTACTGTACTGTACTGATGCGGCATTCACCCTGGGCGGATTGAGCCGGCTTCTTCCTGTTATGAGAAGAAGATTCTTGGGATAAATTACAGAAGTAGGGTACCCAGGCCTACTTGGATAACGTTCTTGCTTGCCGCGGGGTTCCCACAGACGCAGAGACAGGAACGACCAGAAGCCGCCGGTTACCGATGCAGACGCTCCTTGGATTTTCACCAGAGCCCTTGTTAGCCGGCGTGTGTGTCAGACCTGTCCGCCTTGGGTGGCCCTACCAGGAACGAAGTTCCAGGCGGCATAGCTCTGACACTACCGTTTACACCCCCCACCACCGACTGTGAGGTAAGGGTTGGACTTTGGGGGCTTACAGTACCAGGTGTTCCCAAGCGGTCCCCCATCTAAGTACTGACCTGGCTCTACGATGCTTAACTTCGGTGATCGTACGAGAACCGGTTTTTTAGCGTGGTTTGACCGTAAGCATGTAGCACCAGTATTCAAAGCAAGAACGAACGGTTTACTTATAAATATGTAAGATCGATTCTGAGATGAAAAATTGTCTAGTACGACATATCGAACCAATTTCAAACGAAATTATTGTTTTGTAATATATGGTTTAAAATTTTGGACTGCATCTCCGTCTGATCGAATTTTTAAAAAATCATTTCCCACCAAGCAATGCGATAATGCCCACTAAGATGTAATGGATAACTGGTGGTTGAATAGGGATGAGCAGAGTTTATTGCGGGGAAAAAACAATAAACAATATTGTTATGTAATCATCCATAATGACTGAATGTTGTCCAATTTCCTCAAAGAAGAGGTGGGTCACTGGCAGTAAAGGTCTATATAGCTCGGCAGAAGAACGTGGAGAATCCGATCGACGGAACATTTTAGCAACGAAGAAATGCGAGAGAAAAAGAATGCGAACGGGAAAGAGAGATTTGCTAAGGATTAGAAAGGTACGTGTAATGAGGAAAGAGTGCCTGGAAAATCTAACACTCATAAGACATACTGAAGTTACGAGAAACAAAAACTAGAACAAACAGGTTTGTTGAAATGTTAAAAGTTAATTAGAGCAACAGAAGATAGGAAATTGTGGAGAGCCATTATCGCATTGGAATAGCGAAAGATGTCTTCCAAAGACGAAAGAAAATATTGGAAAAAGAGAAAAGGTTGCTGAAAAGTTAAGTAGAAGACAATCTTCTCATAAATGAATATCAGGCAACATGAATGTGGTTCTACAGAAGGATGATAAGAATATTATGGAGTGAAGATGTGAGTAACGAGCAAGTCTAAGGAGACTTATACTTAAAATCAGAAAAGGATAATTGAACGTTTAAAGTTACATAGCGAGAAAAGAAGGATTGGAGAACGTGACACTCACAGAACATATTGAAGGAAAGGCAGGGAGACATCGAGTAACCTACCTTGAGTAAATTGATGGCAGAAGAGGAACTGGAAGATGTGGTAAAAAAAAAGAAGCTGTGGAGAGCCATGATTCCCCGCATGCTGTAGAGACACGGTACACAGAAGAAGATGAAGAAATATAGAACATATTATTACAGATGAAAATGGCGTTAGAAACAAAAAGAAAAAAAGAAAAAAAAGAAACTAAAAACAAAACAAAAAAAAACATTGCTGAACTGCTATCTAATATCTAATCTCTATTATGGCAGTCAGTGCTGCCCAATCTCCTCAGAAAATAAACAACGTATTAAGAGATAGGAAAATATCGTTAGAAACAAAAGAAAGAAAGCTGAACAGTTATATAATATCTAATCTCTTAGTCCGGTGAAAGCTGGCTAATCTCCTCATGCCTTTCAGAAAGTAAACAAAACAGTAAAACACAAGAATATTTCGTTAGAAACAAAGAAAAGAGTGTCCGACTATTATGTAATATCAGTTTTCCTATAGGGCAGTGGATGTTGGACAATGTTGTTGGAGATGCAGAAGTAACTTGAAATTGGTTCTAGAGAAAAGTATTAAGTGTGCCCCAGAAAGAATATGTGAAGAAGCCATTAATAAAGAAAAAAAAAAGTAAAGTACAAGAAAACTTATTTACAATTAGAAAGAGAAAATTGAAATTTCTGAAAGTCGTAATGAGGAAAGAAGTTTCAGCCAAATTAACAACCACAGAACATAATGAAAGCGGGAGAATCAAGTACTGTAGAAGAAAAGTGAAGCAAAGTAATGCATGGGAATAATGAAAATGCCTTTCAGAATCTAAGTAAAGTATTAAGAAACAAGGAAAAATAGTTAGAAACAAAGAAAAGCGTGTTGAACTCTTTGCCCTATCTAATTTGATAAATAGCAGGGAATGGTTGGCAGTTACTCCATATATATATATATATATATATATATATATATATATATATATATATATATATATATTATTACAATGGATCATATATATATATATATATTACAATGGATCATTCATACAAAAAGGTGATTAGTAAAGTTAATGATATAAAATGGCGAAATCCCTTCGATAACAAAATTTTAAAGTTGCATTAACCTACAAATCACTCGATGAATGTTATGATACTTGTTTTAATAATTATAAGCTGTTTAAGGTTTAATACGCCAGTACTCTCAACTGCACATTCAGTCATCTTCAGGCATGGAAATTATTTTGTTTTTGGTAAAATTCAGGTAGCATCAGAGACAAAAAAATTAAATGCGAATCGATATATGTTTTTTTGTTGTTGTTTTTTTTTTAAATGTGTTATTGTTAACGAATAAAACTTTTGTAGCGTGCAGTCGCAAAGCTAAGGTTGAATTTTTTGAAAATTTAAGAGAGTATGTTTTTTTTTTTACTAATATGGCAATGTGACATGAACTAAATTGTTTAATAAATAGAGTAATTTTTCAAAAAAAAATTTCAAAGTTTGGATGAATGATTCATTGTAATATAAATTGAACTGCATCACATAATTGATATATATATATATATATATATATATATATATATATATATATATATATATATATATATGCCCATTGATAATTGGTAGGGATAATTCCAAGGAAGATATGAAGCCAAAGCGAGCTCAATGTAATAAACAGAGCAATATAATAATCATAATTACTTAGTAATCATATCATACTTAAAAATGCATTCAGTTATATTTCATGAATACAAAATTCGTTTATAATTTATTTCATGAACAACTGAAGGATTGAATTCTGTATACTGGGATTAATAATAAGAAGCAATTATTAACACTTAATTTAATTTCTTTAATATTTCAAGTTTGCAATGGATTCCAGTCACTGTCCAGAACCAAATTAAATAAACCACCACGAACTGTCATACAATCTTTTCTGAAATATGAGAAATCAGTTCGTCAATTAGAAAAAAAGATATTCAAAAATATAATAGGCGCAATTTGTCTATTCTGTCTAATAAAATATCTTTAAAAGAAATCCTGCTGCTTCAAAAACAGCAGTATATATATATATATATATATATATATATATATATATATATATATATATATATATATATATATATATATATATATATATATATATAGTGTCCGTCCATAAAGTTCGTGTGCACTTTAAAAAACTTATAACTTTATTTGTATTTGCTATAAAAATAATTTTTAAAAAGGATAAGAAAGAAGTAAACCTACATTTCCTAAGGTTTTAAAAAGGATTAGGAAGAAGTAAATCTATATTTTTTAAGGTTTTATTGAAATTTTATTTAAGTTTCCCATGTCCTCCACGGAGCCAGTCTCTTTAAATTTTTACATCTATTTAGCAATAGTGTTCTTATGAGCTGGTTCTTTATTGTTTTTAATTCTAAACTTTCTATGACACAGTTTACTTTTTCCTCAGTTGAAGCCACGGATCAAATTGATACTGTATAAAAGAAAATTTTTATTTTACTCATCTAGCAGTTGTTGCAAATTTTATGGTAAAGAATTATTCAATAACTATACTTAAAACTACGTACATTAAGATTTATAACATTTTTTACAGATTATTTCTATCGCAAATACAAATAATGTTATAATTTTTTTAAAATATATATATATTTATGGACACCCTATATATATATATATATATATATATATATATGATTATATATATGATTACACATGGGAGGCACGGTGGAGTAGTCGACAGCGTCTCGGATTGAGGAATCGGAGAGACAGTCGAATCCATTACATTCACATTCAGGTAATAATCCTCTTCTTCTCTCTCCAGCTATGGGTAAATAGGAGGACACACTGGGTTCTATTGCCTTGGATGGCAAATAGGAGAAGGACAATTCTGAATTCAAAATCCTGCGGAGGGTCGTTTGGGGACCTTGTGGTACGTAGTGCACCAGGTTTCTGTATTCGGCCCTTTAAAAAGTGTGGTTGCTTCTGTACGAAACCTTCATCACGAAATTAAATATCATATGTGCTGGTGTCTGGGTGTTTTATAATAATTATTGATCTGTCTCAGACATAGACCTCTCTCTGATTTATATCCTTTTGGAAATATTCATACTGATCACTAATATTATCATTATGGTAGCGTATCTTGGAAAAAGCTGAATGCGTTTATCTTGTGCCCCCAAAAAGGGATATCTGTCGACGTTTGCGTTGTTGATTTTTTTTCTTGTTACACAATATGTACTTGGGACAATTTAACCACAATTTCGAATCTAATACTCAATAACTTATTCAAAAATTGTAAAAATACAATAACAAATCAAACAAACAAATTTTGCCGGTAATTTGTAATCGAATTTCTTTGCCTAAATATACCTCATATATATATATATATATATATATATATATATATATATATATATATATATATATATATATATATATATATAAGTAATGAGTAATAACCATGGAATATTTGTAGTGCTTGAGCCTTTTATATTTATACTCTTTCTCTGTCTTTGACATTGAGCTCTACCTGTATTCTATAGTCTTAGAAATTTATATATAGCTCTTTTGTTAGTTAGTTGTTACTCGTATCGGGGTTTTTTTCTTTGGGCTTCAGACCTGCATCTATGCAATTTTTTGTCGGCAGAAGTTCATGTTTGTAGCTCTTTCTTTTTTAAAACCTTTTTTCCCTCGAGATTGATTTGATTAGCAAATCCCAAATTTATCTATATTTATATTTTATATATATATATATATATATATATATATATATATATATATATATAGATGTGAGTTTGTGACCCTGGGTTAGCGATCGTCAGACAAACTGAAATATGTTAGCTCTATCTCTGATAGTGAGCGCTTTCTAATAAGTACCGCGCATATAATATATAAATAATTATACATATATATATTTATTTATATTTATATACACACACACACACACACACACACACACATATATATATATATATATATATGAGTGTGTGTGTGTGTGTGTGTGTGTGTGTATATATTTGTGTATTTAGGCACTAACCCTTCTTTCAGGCACATATTATTGAATACGACAGACAAGACATTATAAAATATATAAAAACTGTCCGAATGTTCTTTTTATCCGAGCGCTTTCGGCTATACATTTAACCATTTTCAAGGATTAAATATTTTAACTCTTAAATAAGAAATAGTTTGTTTTATGTATGATTTATAAAATGTTTTTATTTTTCAAAACACGGTCAAGATATTATGTCCATAAAAACAACACTTATTAACTATCTGTCTATATTTCTAAGATGAGGTATTATGTACATTATTTACATTATTGTCACTATTGTCCTCATATTTTTTACAACGTTTCGGTCGTTGTACGTTCCGGCCTTCTTCAGGTGGTTGGAATGTCGAACTGAGACCTTTATTTCGCTCACTGGGGTAGAATGTTCTAGTTCCACGTGCCATGTTTAATGGATGTCAGTTATTCAGTTAACTCCTGTTAATTTCCCCCTGAAATTTCTCCACAGCCTTAACCGGGTATTGAACTCACACTCTGTCAATGGATCTAACCAAGGCCTTTATCCACTGTGCCATGTGTCCTTGAGGACATCTGTGTATGAATTTCTGGGTATTATAAACCTAATGTCTTCAGCAACCTTTTTTACCAGTGCTCATATTGCAATTTTTTGAAGTTATCATTGCAGGTTTTTTTTTTTACCAGTGCTCATATTGCAACTTTTGTTTTTATTATCGATTTCTCTGGCAGTCCTTATTAATGGTTTCAATATTGTATTCATTTCTATGCTTGGTCGGCTGAGGAGATTTTTGTGGCCAAGCATATGTACTGATTCCATAAGTTTACGAATTTTCCAATGGTGTTCCTTGTCTATGAAATCAACCTGATCCCACAGAGGGCGGTGATCTCCCTTCTCTCTCCATATGTGGTCAGCCACGCCTGATTTTTCCTCTTCCCATCGTGTTACAGCTTTCTGGTGTTCTTGAAGCCTCACCTTAAGGGGGCGGCCTGCCTCCCTTTATATTTCTTTCCGCAGCTGCACGGGATAGCATACACACAGTCTTTAGTCATGTTCTCCTCTATGGGGGGTCTTACTCGAGAGAGATATCTGCGAAGTGTCGCCAAGTTTTTGAAGGTTGTTCTGATGTTATATGGACCGCAGATCCTTTGTATTTTCTCTGATAACCCCTTCACATCAGGCAGGCAGCCTGTTTTCTGAGTGTTGTTGTCCTCCTTTTGTACCCGCCTATCCCAGGTTTTTTTTGGTTGCTGCTTTGTACCCAGGGTAGTTGTTACGTTGTATGGTACTACTTATACTGACCAATTCTTTATCTAATGTCTCTGGGTCGCCAATTATGACTTACGGTGTTGTAAGCAGCGGACGATCCCTTTCTTTACACTGTATGGATGGTGGGAGTTTAAATTGAGGTACTGTCCGGTGAATGTCGGTTTACGGTATATGGATGTCTTAAACCCATGCTCTGTTTGAGATATTAGAACATCCAGGAATGGGAGTATGTTGTTACTCTCTTTCCCCATTGTGAACTGTATCGAAGGTCTTATTCAGTTCACATGATCCAGTAGAACCTGAACATCTTCCTGGTGTGGCTAGAGTATGAACGTGTCATCTACGTATCTTAATCATATAGTTGGCTTTAGAGATATAGATTCTAATACCATTTCCTCAAAGTATTCCATATATATATTCGCCATTGCTGGTGATAATGGCGAGCCCATTGCAAAGCCCTCATCCTGTCGATATATGTGTGATCCCATTTTGAAGTGTGGTGTTTGTGTACAGAAAATCAATATCTCCATCAGATTATCTATTGGAATACTGGTCCGTTCTTCTAGGGATGAGTCAGAGGCCAATCTGTCTCTGACTACTGAGAGTGTCTCCTCCGTTGGTACCTTGGTGAACAGACTTTCCGATCAATGGGCCAATTATATCTACAAGGAAGCGACTCCAAGAGTGGCACACGGAGCCTTGGCACTAACAATTGGCCTGAGCAGAATACCGTCTTTGTAAATCTTAGGGAGACCGTATATGTGAGGTAGCTTGGGGTAACACTGCGATAACTGCCTATACGTCTTAGGTGCGAAGTGATCCTTGTTATTGATGATTATCTGTGACAGTTTTCGTTCCGTTTTCATTGTAGGATCCTTTTTTTTCCTATGCTGTAGCTACCGTTGCTAATGAGGTCTTCCAGCTTTCTTGTATAATCTGATTTGTCCATCACTACAGTCGCATTGCCTTTGTCAGTCGGTAGTATGATGATGTTTTCGTTCCTCTGATCGCCAGCCTCTCCAGTTTTGTTAGACCTGGGCGACTTGGCCTTCTCCAAGGTCAGTCTCACCTTCTATCTCAGTTCATCCGCCTGAACCTGAGGGATGTTCAAGACCACCTCATCGACTCTGGTAATGATGTCCAAGTAATGATGACGAATCAAGCCGAGCTTGAGCAGAAAGGGACCCGGACGAGGTTCCGCTGAAGGGCAGAATCTCGTTCGGGGAAAATGACCAACCCGATCTCGTTTATACGGGTTATACGGGCATTTTTTGGCCGAGCCTACGGGCTCGGGAAACCCACGATAAACTCGGCCTTGTGTCACATGCAACCCTCGTGGGGGGTGGCTAGATACCGTATGGCACTCGCCTGATGGTTATGGCGAATTTGAGACCCTTATTCAAGACTGACTCCTCAGAGGCACTCAGCTGTTACTAATATTAACTTTGAACATGGACATAATATCTTGACCGTGTTCTGAAAAAATGAAACCTTCACGGTTAAGACCCACTATGCCACGCACATTTTAGAGAACCATCCTTATTACCTTCGTATTCCATTGGTGAGATGTAACTGTCACTCGATCAGCTTCCTCTCACGAACTGCTGCTTGAAGCATCCGACGCTCAATGGGGTGTTCTAACGATCATTACAATCTTGGCCTGTTCATTTCAAGAATTATTCGTTATCTTATGTACCCTGTCTTGAGTTTATTTTGACACCCCATTTATTGCAAAGAGAAAAACTCCGTCTGCTCCTTATTACCTCTCTTGCATTTGACACCTGACAGCACCCGATATGAGGTACCTGTACAACTCCTCCAAATCCTAATTCTGTATAACGTCTGGTGTCAAGTGTTTCGAAGAATGAAATTGATCAGAAGATCTACATTCTTTAGTTCCACCAGTTCTGACCTTCATGGCTAAGACACGCCATATTACGCACATTGTAGCGAATCACCCACATACGCTCCGCGTCCTTGTAGGTGATGATATATTTTACACTCTGCAACCCCTTTCTCACAGACGCGACGTCGGAAGCCTTTCTCTGATTTATCCATGAAGAGTGTTCAGATGAACTATACTCCATAATTCCTACCCTTCACGGTTAAGACTCGCCATGCCACACACATGGTAGCAAACAACCCTCATTCCCTTCGTATTCTCCTGGTGAGATGTAAGTTCCACTCAGGCGCTTCTTCCCACGAACCCCTGGTTGGTGGGACAAACTCCCAAGAGGATAGTTCACGATCTTAACCTGTTCAAATATAGGCTCAAAATCTTAACCTGTTCAAATATAGGCTCAAAATCTTAACCTGTTCAAATATAGGCTCAACCATGACGGCTAAGACTCGACATGCTACGCAGATTGAACCAAGACACTCTACAACCACTTTATCACAGACGAAACTTCGAAAACCTCTCACTGCATTATCGCTATTTACATGAAAAGTGCTCTGACATATTACATTCCTTAGTTCCACCAGTTGTAAGCCTCACGGCTAAGACCCACAATGGCACACACATTGTAAGCGAACAACCGTCATTCTCTTCGTATTCCATTGGTGAGATGTAAGTTCCCCTCAAGTCGCTTCTTTTCACGAAACCCTGTTTGTGGAACAGACTCTCAGGAGGATACTTCCCTGATCATTACAATCTTAATTCTTCAAATAGGGGGTTAAACTTCATGGAGTATATGATGACCGGCTGAGACCAAAATGCAAATTACGATGTTTATGATGAGCTCTTTGCATCAGATTAATTTTGAAGTGTTTTAATTAAGCATGTCGGTTTATTGTGTTGTTTTTTCTGTAATTAGAAATAAAGGTGTTATGCCATCTTAAAAGGTTTTGTTGCTTAACACCGCAAATAAAATACTGTATAGTGAATGTTATTGGAAAATAAAGTTTACATGTAATATTACGCGTTCTTGTTATTTAACACCAGAATGATAATGAATTTTAATTGGAAATATATATATATATATATATATATATATATATATATATATATATATATATATATAGAGAGAGAGAGAGAGAGAGAGAGAGAGCTGCTTGGCGTTTGTTTACGTTTCTAAAAACAATACGGTAGGTTCGGGTGGTCGCGTAAGATGGCTCAGTGGTAGATGCTCTGACTGACACAAATCGGTTGGGTTTCGATTCAGGCTTGAGGCATTTGATTGTCTAATCGCACTGAGGAGCTGTGATACAGCTGCGAATGACACACACATATATATATATATATGTATGTTTATATATATGTATTACATGAATCATTCATACAAAAAACAGATATTGAAGTTAATGATATAAATGGCGGGAATCCATCTTCGCAAACAATCTTTTTTTGTATGAATGATTCATGTAATGTAAATTGAACTGTACACCACATACTTTTGTGTGTGTGTGTGTGTATATATATATATATATATAGTTACTGGACACTACTATGAGAAATAATGATTGATGTGAATTTACTCAAGGCTACCTGACGATTGCATCTAGCATGAACAGACTGTCGACTCTAAGTGTTGACTTCTATGTTCTCTTTTATATATATATATATATATATATATATATATATATATATATATATATATATATATATATATTGTTGTGGTACGATCCACCTAATTTACATAATGGAGTACCGACCATATAAATATGGGTTGGTACCGGGAAGACGATGGAGGAGGAACAAGAGATCCAATCCAGAGACTCTGCCCGACTGCGATTAAGTCAACCCATTCTGCAGGAACAGTCTTCCCAAGAATATACCAAAACTAACTGTAAATATTGTGTACCTTTTCCTTGTTTCAATACATTTTGTTTACGTACATTTTGTGTTGTATTATTATTATTCCAAGCTTATCCAAGCTTCAACATATATATATATATATATATATATATATATTTGTTGTCCTTGTTACTGAAGACTACTATGAGAAAGAAAAAAAACGTTGCTCGTTATTTATGCTTGTTTCACACCGGGACTTTTATAAATTGTATAAACGACTCTTGAATAGCGAATTTTAATGTGAAATCCAGGAAAAGTAGTTTTATTACATTTATAACTGTAATATATCTTTATAATTTGAATTGCTTCAACTAGATATATTTGCATCGGTAGTTACTATAAGGCAAATGTCAGCTTATCGGGATCCATGGTCCAAGTATACTAGTCTACTTACCCGTGCCGAAACGCCACATGACTTAAAGTTAGCTTTTTATAACTTTTGTATAAGACGACCCGCTAATTTGGGGGTGTCATTTTAAAGATTTAATGGTCGCCTTATACACGGAAATATTAGCTACATATTACTTAAGCATTATTTTTAGTAGGTGTCCATGGCTGAGTAGACACACTTTTTTTTTAAACAGTATATTTATTATTTGTAATAATTACATTATTCGGACTGTTATCCTCATCTTCATTGCCATATTCACAATGTTTCGGCTGTTGTAAGCTCCGGCTTTCGTCAGATGATTGGAATTTCGAAGCGACCCTTTTATTTCGTCCTCAAAAACACATGGCCTAGTGGATAAAAAAGTTGGTTAGATCCAATGACTAGACCCAAAGAGTTGTGAGTTCAATACCAGACGAGAGCAGTGGTGAACAGCTTGGACAGCTGAGTTAAAGAGAAATAACTAAGAAGAGGCATGGTACGGGAAACTAGAACAGTCTAACCCGGTGGACGAAATAAAGTGTTCGGAGCGAAATTCCAACCACCCGAAGAAGGCCGAAGCGTAGAAGTGTCGAAACGTTGTGAATATAACAATGATGATGAGGATAACAGTCCGAAAAATGTAAATAATGCTAGTAATCATAATACTTCATCTTAGAGATATGGACAGTATATTTATTTATTTGCATCTACCGGCTTGAATATTCGAGACATTTTATTCAAAAAAAAAAAAAATTATGGGCCCTCCGGCAGTATTCGAACCTGCGTATTCCACGGCACGTGGAACCGTCTTTAAATTCGAGGTGATTTATATATAAATATATATTAAGATATGGTGAGTAATCCATTCGATAACAAGATCACTTTGCACTTTAAGCCGGATTAAGCCAGAAAGCTAACAATGCTTATCTTAATCGTACAGGCATTCACTGGCAACGATTTATCAGCGAAGGGGATATGTGTTCTTATTCTTGATATTTCACTGAAGACAGGTTTTTACAG
>CAHIKZ030001824.1:2477500-2530000 GCA_903632075.3 Acanthosepion pharaonis | reverse complement strand
CTTCTGACGTCTTCGCTTGAACTCTGGAATTTGATTTACTAATAACGTTTTATTTTTATTATCAATAGGACTAGATAGGTTAGCCTATCGTCCACATCACACTTCTCGTTCTTTTGAAGAGAATCAGAATTTTATCTCGTGTTTCCTCTTTAGGATTGTGTTTCCGATTCATTTTGAAGTTTACTTGAAATCTATACCTCTAACATCTCTGTCTAAACACTGAAATTTTATTTACTAATTTTTTTCTCCTTTAACTTGAGTAGATAGGTTCGCTTATTACCCGGATCACACTCCTCCACGGTCTTTTGAATCAGGAGAAGAAGTTTATCCCGTGTTCCCTGTTTAGGATTGGTCTCTCAGTTCATTCTAATGTCTTTTCATCCTCTTTCACTCTTTATACGGCCTTGTGTCTTAGTGGAATTTGCTTGGAGTGGGCTGCTTAAAGTAAAAGGTGAATATAGTTCGTATATATTTGAGGCTATAATAATTTCATTGGTAGTTGATCATTTAGAGTATTTGGTGTGGGGGGGATTTGCCGCTCTGAGTGGGAGTTAGTTGGTGCATTTAATGTCTGACCAACAGAGCTCACAATAATATATTTTCCGAATATATTTCATATTACATTTACACGCAAGATATTTTCTGATTTGATACGTATCAGTGTCACTTTACTTATTATTAGTATTTTTTACTAATTTTTAAGTCGTTTTGTTATTGTTAGACTGAGTTAGATTATAATTAGCGCAATTATTGGATCATTCGTAAACTTTTCAGCAAGCAACGAACGGGAGGGATGTGTTTTGATCGTTGCTAAGGAACTATTTGATAATCAGATGTTCAGATTTAATTCACGGCGCTATCGATATCAGCCCTAATGGATGTATCCGAACCCGCACCATGGTATTCTATTGGATTTGGTTACATCTAAGATATAATGGCGTCTTATTTGCAACTAAAGCCAGAAATCTAAAATTAGAAAAAAACAAAATTTCATGGAATATTTGGGTTGCTATATTAAGGTGTTATGATACACTCGACCGAGTTTTCCGCAGGAATTCAGGAATAAATACGATTAAATTAAAAAAAATACATTAATTTTACAAAAACCATTAATTTTTTTTTTTAAATATCATTAATTTAAAAAAAAATACCATTAAATTTTTAAAAAATACCATTAAATATACCATTTAATTTCATGAGTGCCATTAATTTAAAAAATAATATTAATTTTAAAAAGTAACATTAAATTTAAGAAAAAATGCCATCTGCAAAATAGGAGTAATGCAAAGTCTGTCTATATTTCTGAGATGAGGTATTATGCACATTATTTACATTATTCGGACTATTGTCCTCATCTTTGTTGCCATATTTATCACAACGTTTCGACATTCCAACCACCTGAAGAAGGCCGGAGCGTACAACAGCCGAAACGTTGTGAAAAATATAGCAACAAAGATGAGGACAATAGTCCGAATAATGTAAATAACAAGTAAAGCAAAGCAAACTTGATTCGTGAACCATGTTCAAATTTCAGCTGTGGATTCTCTAATCCATTGGGAAAGACATTACATTTTCTCTGCAATTTATTTGATCGTTATATATACTCCCGAGAAAAATCATGTTACTGTCATGACATGATCTTTGACAGAATGACAACTAATAACTTCTATTCCTAAGAAATAGTGTACACTTTCTTCTTTTACGTGCCGTTACGCTTCAGGTCATAGTCAATCATGGCCCTCCACATCTTCCTGTCCCTTTTAAGATTTTTTTTTTTTTTTTGGCTATTTCTCCCAAGCCCTATTCTACCATCGATTTACTCAAGATCATAAAATATGTTTCCTCTGTCCCACTTTCCCCTCAAAGTGTGATGTGAGTATCAGTTTTTTCAAGCCTTCCTTCCTCATTACAAGCTCCAGAAATTTCGACTGCCTTTTCCTGATGATATAAGTTTCCTTTTTGTTTCTATTTTCTCTAAAACCTAGTTGTTGCTCGCATGTTCGGTTCATGGTATCCTCAGCATCTTACTGTAGAACCACATTCCTTTTCCTTCAAGTTTCTTCTTCATTTTGAGGAGATTGTTCAGCATAGGACGAATATCACGCAACAGTTAAGTACTCTTTTCCTTGTTTCCAACGGAATTTTCCTGTCCCTTAATACTGTGCTTAGCTTTGGGAATGCTAGGAAGGCGTCAAGATGGTGGAAACAAAAAGGACACGTATAATTAAAATCAGAAAGAAACCATTGTTATTTTTGGGACGCATTATTTTTATTTACACACCGATCCTCATGTTCTCGACCCTATGCCGCACCAAATTTGAGGAGATTGGCCAGCATTTGTTGTCATACAGGAGGACATATATTACGTAACATTTCAGTAGTCTTTTCTTTGCTTCTAACGGATTTTTTTTATGTCTCTTAATACCCTGCTTAGCTTTTGGAAAGCATCTTTGGCCATCCCAGTACATCTTCGGTTCTTAGTGCTGGACGTTATATCCTGTGTTAGAACCAGATATTTAAATTTCTGTATTATTTTGATTTTTAGTATCCCCCATTTGTAATTTGCATTTTGGGCTCAACATTTTGATGAAAACCATGCATTCTGAGATCGTGTAGTTTATATTTAGTCCTTTCTTCTTGCTTTCCTTCGCTTTTTTTTTGCATGTCTTATTATCTTTTTAATCCCATATTTTTTCGGGACGTAAGCGATCATTGTGGTACAGAGATTCCTGTCTTACGGCCCAGTCACGCTGAAAAGCCTTTTCTTGTAGGATCACCGGTTAAGCAACGCCGGACCTAGTCAGAACCTAGATGAGTGTCCCCATGGATATACCAGGTGCTGAAGCTTGAATTTGTATGCGTGGTGTAACAGATAACGGCCCAGAATTGAAAAATGGAAAACCAAGTTCTAGTTCCAGTCGGGTTTGTTATCTTCACTGACGCGCAAATGCCCTTGAGGAAGGTATGAATCCATCTTTCCTCCTCCCAGCTATGGCCTAATTGCTAATTGCATCTTTCTTTTCTTTCTTTTTATGTGCAGTTTCCTTTCAGGACGTACACGATCATGCCTCTCCAATCCACCCTTATCACTTGTAACTCTCAATAAGTTTCGTAACTTTGCCACCTACCCCAGAGCATCTTCTATCATCCACTTGCTCAAGCCCGTTAGGTATGTCACGCGTTGCTTTCTCTTGTCTCCCTTTCCCTCTATTCGACCTGTGAGTATCAGATTCTCCAAGCCCTCCCACTTCTTCAAATGTCCCAGAAACTTCAGCTGCCTCTTCCTGATGTTATAAGATTCCTCCTTGTTTGCATCCTATCCAAGATCTTATCGTTGCTCACACGCACGGTCCATAATATACTCAGCATTCTTCGCCTAAAGTCTCTTCCTCGTCTTTGAGAAAAACGTCCAACATTCGCTGCCGTAAAGGAGAATAGATGTCACGTAAATGCTCAGTATTCTTTTCTTTGTTACCAAAGAAATCCTCTTGTCTTGTAATACTCTGCCCAGCTTTTGTAATGTGTCCTTGGCCATTCCATTACCTATAAGGATCTCAGTGTCATACTTACCGTCCTCTGTCAAGAATCTTCCCAGATATTTAAACTTCTGCGTCTACTTGATTCTAGTGTTCCCGACCTGCAAATCACAATTCAGACTCATCCTTATAATGATGACCATGCATTCTGTTTCCTTTAGAATATGCTTGTTTCTTTGAGGAACTCGTCCAACATTCGCTGCCGTAAAGAAAGACAGATGTCACGTAACAGTTCAGTATTCTTTTCTTTTTTACCAAAG
This sequence comes from Acanthosepion pharaonis, assembly GCA_903632075.3. Taxonomy (NCBI): domain Eukaryota; kingdom Metazoa; phylum Mollusca; class Cephalopoda; order Sepiida; family Sepiidae; genus Acanthosepion; species Acanthosepion pharaonis. Next base: position 2,526,204 of record CAHIKZ030001824.1, on the reverse strand, counting down.
ATATTCTCCTGTCTCGCAATACTCTGCCCAGCTTTTGGAAGGCGTCCTTGGCCAGCTTACTGACATTAAGACTTACTTCACTGACACACCATACATATTTTCTTGAACCGATCTATAGTACAGAAACTGTTTTTAATTGTAAGTAATGCTTGTACCAAATTCCTCACAGACCATTTACAAGCATTCATTTACACTAGCTTGTTTTTCACATCAGAACATATTCTTCACATTTTTCAGTCTACCATTTGTCCGTTCATTGAATATTGTTGCCTCATTTGTCCTGGTGTTCCTGCTATATATCTCGATATTCTTGATGAAATCCAAAGAATAGACTGTAATAGTATCAGTTCTGGCGTGACATTTTGATTTCATTCAATTTCGCATTGTCGTGACGTAGTCTTTTCTATAAATATATTTTTATAGCTGTTATTCTAACAAGCCCATCTTGCTACATCAACTGCAGCAATTTAAGCATGCCGCAAATTTGGTTTCATCGTTTTGCTATTGAAATAGCTAGTTGAAACCGTAGATTCTATTGTAATAGTTTCTTTTCTCGCACTTATTGCTTGTGGAATACATTTAAACTATCTTGTTTTTCTCACCAGAACATATTCTGCCCATATTTAAATCTACCATTCGTCCGTTCATTGTTGCCCCGTTTGTCGATATTTTTGATGACATCCAAAGAATGGACTGTCATAGTATCGGTTCTTCATCTTTGAGGAGACCGGCCAACATTCGCTGCGGTAAAGGAGGAGAGATGTTAGGTAACAGCTCATTTTCTTTATTACCAAAGAGATCCTTCTGTCTCGTAATACTCTGCCTAGCCTCTGGAATGTGTCTTTGGCCATCCCAATACGTCTTCGGATCTCAGTGTCACACTTGCCGTCCTCTGTCAAAACACTTCCCAGATATTTTCAACTCCCGCACTTGCATGATTTTCGTGCCACCGCTTTATCCTTTTAAGTATATTCTGGCTTTAGAATAACATCCAAAAGGTTGATAAGACGTAAAAAAAATCAACCTATCAGAGATTCCTATTCTTTATTACCTGGGAATTACCATTATTTCTTAAGCAAGATAGTAGAGTGTTCCCCTTTGCCTTCTCTACGCTTTTGAATTCAAAGCCATCCTTCTTCTAAATAGGTGGGCAATCAAAATTAGATAGCTAAAGAAGTTATTTTCTGAGACGAAAGATACACACAGACGCGCGGGCGCTCAAACACACACACACACACACATGTGTTAATAATTGAACATTATTAAATTAGATTTAATAATATAGAGATAGACATTAACCCATGACTAAACTGAGATAGAGCGAAAGATATGAATAGACTAAGATAGATAGATAGATAGATAGATAGATAGATAGATAGATATGAATACACTGGGATAGATAGATAGATAGATATATATGAATAAACTGATATAGCTAGCTAGATATGAATAAACATGTATATATACACACATACACACACAGACACACACATATATATATATATTCATATCTAGATAGTTACATCAGTTTATTGATATCTATCTATCTATCTATCTATCTATCTATCTATATATATATATATTATATATATAGGGAGAGAGAGAGAGCGAGGGAGATAGATTGATAGAGAGAGATAGGTAGATAGATAGATAGATAGATAGATAGATAGATAGATAGATAGATAGATAATGGATTGCGCTAGACTTAGCTAACTAGATAGGTATATAGGTAGAAATATTGATAGATATATATGAATAGACAGTAATACATGTACACACACACACACACACACACACACATATATATATATATATATATATATATATATATATATATATATATATATATGAATACACTTTTCTTAATTTTTCGGTAAATTGTTACACATATGCAATAGCATTACAAAACTTTGTAAAAACCAATAAAACACGACTATATTTTATTGCGTCCAATTTAAAGCCGACGCTATTCAATATTTTTCTCTTGGCAACAATTATGTTAAGTTGACAATGAAAAAGATTAAAGGAATACGCAGACACTCATTTCATTTAATAAATGGCTTATATAGATTTTTTTTTAATTCCGAAGATTTTCTCCTGAAATTCAATAGGCTCTTTTTCCTTACAAAAAACAAATTTCCACTTTATGCCTGAGGACAAATTACGCATAAGAAAATGTTTTTAATATGAAAAAAAAAAAATTATTAAAATAAAAACTTATTCTAATTTATCAATATTTTTACTTATATAAAAGTTAAAAAAATATCTTTTCATTAAAACCTATTTGAAACACACTGAATTGGAGTACATGAATTTAAAAAATATATATATTTATTGTTTTAATAGTCAATGTAGTGTAGTTTTGAAATATAAGTCTGCTACACACACACACACACACACATATATATATATAGCTGGCCATTCGTATTCGAGGATACCCAATCCCGATTGTAGACGCTCGCTCAAGCAACACCCACATAGCTAAGCTCAACTATACTGAGCAAACCTTTGTTACAGATTCTGGGAGAGAGCAAGTTATCTAGCATGATCAACAATCTGAACAACGCCATCACACTCAAAACCTCGGTCACGATGACTTGTGACTTCGTGCTAGAGCAGGTATCGACGACCTCCAATTGTTCCGTCTACCCAATTTCATAAGACTTGGGTCAACCCGTGCTATGGGTTTTCAGGCACCTTCCAGAGGTGTAGCACCCTGGGGTCGCCCCACCTCCTGACTGATAACATCTCCTTCCTGACAAATCAATCGCGGTGAGATTCGAACCCAGTTCTCATGGTCAGAAAGCGAACTGGGCCACGAACCTATAACACACACACACACACAAACACACACACACACACATATGTATATATATATATATATATCAACATAAAATGATTTCGAAGAATTAATGAATCTTTCTTTGCGCATCTATTTAAATAGATGCCAAAACTTAAACACAAAAGAAAACTGGTATAATAAATTATTTTGAGACTAAGAACTTTTTGGGAGATAATATCTATTTAATGATACATGTCTTACTAATTAATCCATAGCTGGTTGGAGAAAATGTACAGTCATACCATTCCGATTAACAATTTCGAGCCATTATCCACTACACCACCCGCACATCCAAGATTACACCATCTGGTTTTTCCAAGCAGTCACCCATCTAGTACTGCCTAGGCCTAACGTTGCTTAATTTCAGTGATCGTACGATGTTGTAACCTATGGGAAGGAATATTAAATAACCAAAACGGTGTTTGAAAATGAAATGGTAATCGTTATAATATCAACAAAATACAATACTCGCCAGCGTCATGAAATAGGTAAACCACTGCTAGTAGTGGACTACTTAGACAGCATATTACCCCCTGCTTACGATAGTGTCCAACGTATTTAGCAGGATTGGGACATACACATTAATGTTCATAGGTACGGTATATAACTTAAGATAACCAATATAAATTAAATGACCTTTGACTTGAGTATAAATTTTATTAATACTCTTTCTCGCGACATTATATGGACAGTTGTCATCATCTTTATTGTCCTATTCATGACGTTTCGGCTACTGTACGCTCCGGCCTTTTTCAGGTTATATATGTTGACGAAGGACGGAGCGCTCAACGACCGAAACGTGATGAATAGGACAATAAACATGGGGACAACATATAAATGGTGTAAATAGTTACACTACCTCATCTCAGAAATATAGATCCTCTCCCAAGTTTTCCAAGAAGTAGGGCTCAAGATAAACCTTTCCAAGACAGAAATTATGATCTGGAATTGGAATGAAAACAGTAACAACACATACACTGAACCAATCATAAAAGTTCAGGATGAGGAATTAGTAAATAGTAAAGACTTCAGATACCTCGGCGTATGGATCAGTTGTAATAAATTTAATATAGGAGATAAGGAAATTGTTTACAGACTAGGTTGCGTTTGGTATAGTTTCATACATCATAAATTACTACAAAACTAAAACATTATCCTGAAAACTCGAGTCAAGTTCTTAAATAGCCTCGTCAGATCGCCACTTTCATATATGTTGTAAAAGTAGTTTTCACAGTGGAGGCTTGTATTTCGCTAAGTCGGTCCTAAATTAGGTCCGACGTACAAAACGTTAGAAACTGGCAATAATAGTTAATGACGCAGCAATCTAGTTGTGGTCGTTGATACTTCAATGTTCGACATCGACTGACTCACTCAACTTCACTGAGCTCTTCTGGCGACCGCTACTACTACTACTACTTATTATGTGTGGGAGATTCTATTACAATAGAATAGGTAATGGTCTAGTATAATAATATGGAAGTCATACATGGCGCGAAACCCGTTCAGAAATATCTAAACTGTCAGCTTTATACAACCGCTTTCTCAGATCAATGATTTAAATAGGTCTGTGCGAATAATGGCTGTGGGTCTTAGTGAAGTCAATCCTTCTTCGAACCTTATGGACTGGCGCTAAAAACAAGGGACTGTATCAAATAATAAAAATCACATCACACGAGGACTTTCAACAATAGGAAACACTTCAGATACCTGGGTGTATGGATAAGTTGTAATAAATGTAATATCCTCATGAATTTACATATTACCCAAGTTATGTTGATTCATTATATGCAACACCGGATATCCCTGTTAGTAATTGATAAATCCCGATGTAAAAAACAAGAATCATAACATTCATCGTGTGATTGGTAGGTTAATGCACCATTAAAATTTAGTTAGCGAAGGAATTTCGCCATTTTGTATCATTAATTTTACTAATTTACTTTTTGTATGAATGATTCATTGTAATACATACATACATATATATATATATATATATATATATATATATATATATATATATATATATATATATATATAGGCGACAGTCTGTTTCATGCTAGACGCAATCGTCAGGCCACGAGACTCGATATATATATATATATATATATATATATATATATATATATATATATATAAAAAGTGAACATAGAAGTCAACACTTAGAGGTGAAAGTCTGTTTCATGCTAGACGCAATCGTCAGGCCTGACGATTGCGTCTAGCATATGAAACAGACGGTCGCATCTAAGTGTTGATTTCAATGTTCACTTTTATTTTCACACACGCTCTAACTCTGATATTGAGCTCTTTATTCCAAAAATATAGCACAGCTTAAGAATATATATATATATATATATATATATATATATATATATATATATATATATATATATATATAAAAGAAATAAAAGTAAAACTTAATATTACTAGACATAAAAATGAACAGGCGAAGCAAGCGGTTTCGCTCCAGCTCTTCAGGCTTCAGTGAGACATTTAATTTTTATTTTTTTTTTTTTTTCTCACTTCCACAACTTCCTTTTTTATCGTACATTTTCTGTTTTTTTAATTTAAATTAAATCTCCTATTATGGCTGAAGAGCGAGCGAAACCGCTTGCTTCGCCTTTTTTTTTTTTTTTTACTATGTCTAGTAATATAAGGTTTTACACTTTTTATTTCTGTCATTAAATTTTGTACCTACAAAATAACTTATATATATATATATATATATATATATATATATATATATATATATATATATATATATATATATATATAAATTAAATTACATGAATCATTCATACAAAAAACAAATATAGAGGTAAATGATTTAAATGGCGAGAATACATCTTCGCAAACAATTTCAATAAGGTACACTAACCCCGAACCTGTATATGAATGATATGATCCCTGTTTATAAATTCTAGTTTCATAAGGTCTTTTTTTAGTTTGAACTTTTTAAATTGAACTGCACCTATAATCGAAATATATATATATATATATATATATATATATATATATATATATATATATATATATATAATGGAATAGCGAGAATATGAATACTACTAGAGTGGCGATTACATCTCATCAACTGAGTTGAGTTAGCTAGATGTAACCGCAAGTTCTATGTTAACAGTTGCTTTTCTCATATTTGCTTGTGGTGGAACTCTCTTCCAGCTCCATACTTTCCAGTCTGATGTAATCTTCAAAATTTGAAATGCAATGTCATTCGCTTTCTACTATCTTCCGGATTACACTTTTTTTCTTCTTTCTCCTTGGTAAAGTTTTTGTTTTCTAATTCTTCCACACCCAGTAACGACTTGTGTCTTAATGACGTCACTTCCTATTTTGAAGTAAACTCGCCCCTCAAAAAGTTTCGACCGTTTTATCTCCGATATCTTCAAGCGTTTTTTTTCTCTGTAAGCAAACTTCTGAGTATTTCTTTAAGGATATCACTTATCAGTTAATTCTTTCGAGGTAATTCATCCGAATGCTGGTGTCTTTACTTGTTCTTTCATCAGCTGAACCACATTTTGCAAAATCTTACTTATTATAAAACGCAGATTGATTGTTTGTTTGTGTGTGTGTGCGTGTGTGTGTGTGTGTGTGTGTGTGTGTACGTTTATATATTGGATCGGATTTCCTACATTTTTCAACCGATTTCAACAAAACTTCACAGGACTACGTAAAATTACCTTGCCGTGGTTCTGACAGCGCCAAAAATTGGAAAAACACAATTGTTTTTGCACGAAATCAATTTGAAAACATGATTAAGAGGCATTAATGAAAGAGGGACAACTCACATCGGGTTAAAACCCAGGTTGTTTGTGTGTGTGTGTGTGTGTGTGTGTGTGTGAGTTTCTGTTCGTTTATATATGGGATCAGATTTCCTACATTTTTCAACCGATTTCAACAAAACTTCACTTTTTTTTGGCAGGTAGTGTTTCTTATTGTCTTGCACACTTTTTTCTTTATTTTTACATTCAGAATGCTTTAAAAATTCCATTTACAAGACAATTGTTTATAATAAAATTATATTCAATCGGTAGACTCATAACAATTGAAAACAATGTTTTTGTTTGAGTTTGGGTTTGACCAATTCGTAAAAAAAAACAACAAAAAAACAAAAAAATCTAATTAAGAGATGCGTGTCCGTCAACCTTAAACAATAATCTTTGTCAATTTTATTTTTCAGTCTTTATGATGGTCGATACTTGATCTATCTCTTACTGTTACATCCCCGGGCAACGTCGGGCTCTACTGCTAGTGTCTTATAAAGTTCTCTTGCGGCATCGATATCAGTTGCTTCTTTGCGTCCCCCTAATCCGATTCACAGAGTTAAATCGCCTCTTCTCCCTTTTTTGTATATCCTATTTTTGATTGTTGATCTACATGAAATCAAGAACAGGCAGCTGAACTCAAAATAGCTGAATACTTTCCAGACAAACCTGATACCTATCAGCTAAACACTTCTTCGGCTGTTAAACTAAGCTCCACGAAATCGGAATAAAATAGTAAAACACTTTGAACTCCAAACGTATATCTGATAAAACTGTCTTTCATGGACGAAGCCTTAACCAGATAGGCAACAAATTCCATTCTGATTAAACAAGTTTATCACCTTCTATTCTGTATCACGGTTTTAGTACTACTTAAATTATCTTTTCTACTCGTGAAAAAAAAACCAGAAACATTTTGGACGGAAATAAATATTGTCAATATTTCTGAGATGAGCTATTGTAACTATTTAAACTATTTACATTATTCGAACTGTTGTCCTCATATTTATTGTTACATTCACGACGTTTCGGCCGTTGTGGTCTCCGGTCTTCTTCAGGTGATATGCGTCAGAATTTCGAACCGATCGCTTTATTTCGTTCACCGAGGTAGACTGTTCTAGTTCCACGTGTTATGCCCTTTCTGGGTATCTGTGTTTCAGTTATTTCCCTTTAATAACTCAAGGCGCCAAGTTTTTGTTCGTCTATGCTGTGGTCAGGTATTGAACTCACAGCTCTTTGGATCAAGTCACTTGTTTACTAACGCTGTTATTCACTAGGCCATGTATCCATGGGGAAACGCTGTGAATATGAAAATATAAAGGAGGGTAACAGGGCATCTGTGTATGAATTTCTGGGTATTATAAACCTAATGTCTTCAGCAACCATTTTTTACCATATTGCAATTTTTGCTGTTATTTTGTTTTGCTGTGCCATGTGTCCTCAGTTATCTCCTGTTAATTCCCCTCTCCAAGTTCTCCAATGCCTTAAACGGGTATTGAACTCACAGTCTGTCACTGTGAAGCTCTGGTAAAAACATGGAATGATAACAGCAAAAATTGTTCATAATATAAATACAATGTCAAATCGATCGCTCACTTCAAAAAGAATTATATTTTACTTTGTTTTTATTTACAAATGTCAGATATCAAACTGTGCTTACGTCATTGATAACTGCGTACTATTGCGAGTCGGGAAAACAGCGATTGCCTTTTGTTAAAATGGTTTCTTTACAGTCATTCATTTCATCGTCTGTGCCGATGTGGTAAAAAGCAACAACATAAATAAATTCTAATTGAAATATTAAGTTTTGGAAAGCGCAAATTTTGTCGATAGAAATATGGAGGAATCACGCATAGCCATACAAAAATACCAAAAAAAGAAAAGAAATGAAATGAAGAGAAGTTATGTGTTTGAAATGAAAGATGGCGGGCGTTTGATCTCACGGTTTAAGTAAAAAGTAACCACGCACAACACAGGAAGTCATAAAAAAAGATTAATAAATACTTGCATACTTATAAAATATAATAAAAAGAGTGATGAATATATTATCTTAAATTCAAAATTTATGCCTGATATCACAAAGTCGAATAATTTTATATATAAAATAAATCAAGTCAAAATAAAAAGACAATCATTAAACAGAGGTATCAAAAATTCTGTTATATTAATGATTTAAAATTGTTATCCTATCTTAACCAAGCAGTGGTATTTTATGGGTAAAACGGAACAAGACTGAATTTAGCTCAATCTGTGTTGACCATTATTTTGTTTATGTGAATTTGGAGATTCTTCATAAATTCAAAAGGACCAGACGACTCAGCTTCAGCCACATCCCCACCGCCGTAAAATTTCTTCCTTGTGACTTTTCTATAAAGACTTTCATGGAAATTGTTCGGATGAACTATTCGCTATTTCATTATAAATATTAATTGGGTTTTCATTTTTAAATGTTATTTTTATCCACCACTAGACAAATATCTATCGATAAAAGGCAGGATGTGTGTGTGTGTGTGTGTGTGTGTGTGTGTGTGTGTGTGTGTGTGTGTGTGTGTGTGTAACGAATGCACGGCCACAATTTTCGACGGATTTGGACCAAAATTTACATGCACATGCTCCAAGTTAGTTTTCATGCTTCTACGACATTTTTCATGTAGTTTGCGGCCATTTTCTACTGAGTGAGAGCCTATAGCTGGCTGCCACGAATAGGCTGGAAGATTCTATTGGCCAGCGTGAGAGCCAACAGCTAACTGTCACGAATGTTAACTAGCATGCTAGCATGCAAAAAATAATCGATAGCTGCATTCGTCACATGTGGGAAAAATTTAAATCTGCATGGCACTTTACTCCAATTGGCTCATTCGCTTGCTTAAACTCAACGTTGATTCTGATTCCGCAGAACTGGGTTGGGTGTGAAAAAGTATTTGTTGTTAAGATTCTTTTTTTATTCGGTTTTTCCAGTTACGAGTCCTTTTTTTAAAACTGATCGTTTTGTGTTCATTTTGTTTGGTTCTTTTTTCGTAACAGATTTAATGTTTAGTATAGAGCTTAGGAAAAAATTCGCAATGTGAGATAGGCAAGAAGTAAGGCATGTAGCAACATCAGCACGGCAAAGGACACTCCTTTAAAGGCAAGGAAGGGCAAAAATATTTTAAGTCAAGTGATTGTTGTATGAGTCGTACGATTTTTGAATCAAGCCCGGGCAACGCCGGGCCATGCTGCTAGTTGTACATATGGGAAGTAGCTAGGACTCCATAGAGACCATGAGGTATTATGGTGGCTGTAGTAAGAATGCTAAGTAAGAATGTGTTGTTTTGGTGTATCTAATGCTGTATTACATTTGGGTCAGTAAGGAATACTGTAGCATATTTGGTCTATGGTTAGCTAAGTTGTAACAAATTTCATACTAAATTTAAATAAATTCTGATCAGTGGCAGCCGCTTTTGAGTTGATAGATAGTATAAGAAGGGGCACAGTGGAGTAATGGATAACGGCACGGAGTGAGGAATCGGAGAGCCGAGTTCGAATTCCAGTCGAATCTATTACATTCACTTATGTTATAAGAAGAAATCATAACATAAGTGAATGTAATAGATTCGACTGGAATTCGATAAATTCCAAAATCGCCTTAATTTATTACCCTTAATATTTATACGGTGAAAAGAAATACATTGATAATGCTTAAAAACATCTTCGAACATCCGAATTGTTTTATATTTAAAGCTAAAAGAAAAACTCATCAGATTTCTGTTAAGAAGATTCATACCTTTCCCTTGGGAAAGGTATGAATCTTCTTCATAGGAGGGCAGATTGGGTTCTATAGCCTTGGATGGCAACTGGTCTACAGCAGAATAAATGGCAACCAACTACGGGAAAAAATGCCCCGTCAGTCATGTATCAAAAGATACATGATCGCCTAAGCGTGTATTACGCATGGCACATAACTGACTGAGATAGTATTCTCTGTTTAGTTTTATTATTGAGCTTATTCATATTATTTGTTATTGGAATTTCTAGAAATCTGATGAGTTTTTCTTTTAGCTTTAAATATAAAACAATTCGGATGTTCGAAGATGTTTTTAAGTATTATCAATGTATTTCTTTTCACCGTATAAATATTAAGGGTAATAAATTAAGGCTGCTTTTTAAAGAGAAACTGACCGATAATTAGTCTAGATTTTATTCTGATGTTATGGTGAGAACAAAAATTTATGAGGTAATGTATTGGGATTTTCCCAATTATATTGGTAACAAAAATATTGTGACGCCGGCAAGAAGAAAGGAACACAGTTGAAAAATGTATGAAAAAACATGTAAAAACAGAAAACAGAAATAAAGTTTCAAATTGCAAACAGTCGGTTTGCGGGACTTATCTACAAAATGCGACCTTATAACAGTTTTATCTTTCCTGTTTGGCTTGGTTGAAGAAAATAGAGTCCTGACTCCTGTGCTTCAGTTGCTGTCTGAATCCTCACACGTGTCCTGATGTTTAGATGGCGGAGTGCAGATGGGGAACGTGTTATCTCTGAGGTTCCCGACAAGCAAAAGAGGAAGAGCGTTTGTAAAAACCGCTCACATGGGGATTTGGTGAAAGTCTAAAAAAGTAGCCTGTGATTGGTTGTTTTTCATCCAATCACAGGGCACCCAGTTAGCGACTCCGTAATAATTTCAATAAATGTTTATTAGTAGATTTACGATATTTCGTTTTAAATCGTCAGCTGTACGGTTTAGCACGATGTCCTGGAAAGAGGCGACAACTATACGCTTCTATCAAGGAATTAAGAGAAAGAACTAACTCGAAGCGATAGTCCTGGGTATAACGATAAATTACATCTGGCAGCAAGACCTCTTATCAGGAGATTGGAGGTTTTGAACCTGTGTGGAACCACCTTGTAATTGCTGTTGTTACCAAGTCCACCCTGACACGAGTAGGTAGCGAATGTTATGGTCTCATCTATGGGCAAATATTAAAGCCCCAATCAAATACAAAACACGATGAAAATATAAAAATACATATTTGTAGTCAAAGTATCAGTCATGCATATTTATTGTAAAATGACCAGCAATAAATATTTTTAGTAGAATTACCAACAGTACATTTTCCATTAATGACCAATAATACATTTTGTAGTAAAATGATCAACAATATATTTTGTAGCAAAATGACCAACAATACGTTTATTTAGTCAAATGACCAACAATACATTTTTGTCGCAAAATGACAAACAATACATTTTTGTAGAAAAATGGCCCACAATACATTCTTATAGCAAAATGACCAACGTACATTTTTGTAGAAAAATGACCAACAATACATTTTTATAATAAAATGACCAACGTACATTTTTATAGATAAATGACCAACAATACATTTTTTATAGCAAAATTACCAACAATTCATTTTTATACCAAAATGAGCAACAATACATTTTTATACCAAAATGACCAACAATACATATCTAAATGACGAAAAATACACATAGCAAAATTACCAACAATACGACTTGTAGAAGAATGACCAAAAATACATTTTATCTCTAGTTGAAGGCAAGCAATTGCATTTAAAATATTTAGATTTCGGCCTTAAATTACCCATATAGATGTTGATATGTCGCTAATATATATATATATATATATATATATATATATATATATATATAAATAAAACATTTTTCAGAGTTAACCTGTAGAAAAAGACAATATTTATAAAGGTAAAAGACAATAGGAAAACTGTAATATTACCCGATATTTCGTCCAATATGGACTTCTTCAAAGCAAAAACGAAAACAAAGTAACTATTAACAACAAAACAAGTTGTCCTTAGCAACTGGAATAATTTAGAAAACGCTATTGTATTCATCTTGTCAAGTGATAATTACGTCAACTACTGGCAGGCGTGGTAATATTTTATTGCTTGAATCCGTCAACACAACAATAAAACAATATTTCCACGCGTACGAATATAGCACGAAGACACTGGCAAGCCTTACCAGTGAGCAAATCAAAGTACTATCGACTGGCCAGGAAACTCTCCTGATTTAAATTCAATCGAGAATCTGTGGTCAATCTACAAGGAACGACTTCGTAGATTGGACATACGATTTACTAACAGGTGCACTGGGTCATGTTTCATTGGCAAAACACGAAAAGAAGTAAATAAGAACTGAATTATTCGTTTTGTTTCAATTAATTTAGTTTCTTTTCTTTAACAATACAGTCAGTTTTAGACCCACTGGAGTGACAGGGTGTAATCAATTTCTATTTTTCTTCAGATTATCTCATTTGCAGTGGTGTACAGTAATGTGATTCTATTTTCCGGGTGTATGATGAAATTTGTTTGGCCTTTAAAATATTGCATCATCCGTGATTGCATCAGATTTTCATCAAAATATTGTCTCGACTGTCGATTAGTTGTCCTACATCGATTTTTCTGCGAGGGACATTACCCCAAAGAAGCGTACGAAAATTGTAACACTGGATGAACACACTGGCAAGCCTTACCAGTGTGCAAATCAAAGATTGGCCCAGAAAACTCTTCTGATTTAAATTCAATCATGAATCCGTGGTCAATCTGCAAGAAATGACTTTGTCGAATAGACATACGAAATGTGCACTGGGTCATGTTTCATTGGAAAAATGCAAAAAATAAGTAAATAATAACTGGATTATTCGTTTTATTTCAATTCATTTGCACGAGATTGTAGTTATGAATCTTACTTATTATAAAACGCAGATTGTGTGTGTCTGTGTGTGTGTCTGTACGTTTATATATTGGATCGGATTTCCTACATTTTTCAACCGATTTCAACAAAACTTCACAGGACTACGTAAAATTACCTTGCGGTGGTTCTGACAGCGCCATAAATTAGAAAAACACAATGGTTTTTGCACAAAATCAGTTTGAAAACACGATTAAGAGGCATCACGAGAATTAAAGGGGGACAACTCATATCGAGTTATACTTATTATAAAACCCAGGTTGTTTGTTTGTGTGTGTGTGTGTGTGTGTGTGTCTGTCTGTCTGTGTGTGTTCGTTTATATATGGGATCGGATCTCCTACATTTTTCAACCGATTTCAACAAAACTTCACTTTTTTTTGGCAGGTAGTGTTTCTTATTGTCTTGCACACTTTTTTCTTTATTTTTACATTCAGAATGCTTTAAAAATTCCATTTACAAGACAATTGTTTATAATAAAATTATATTCAATCGGTAGACTCATAACAATTGAAAACAATGTTTTTGTTTGAGTTTGGGTTTGACCAATTCGTAAAAAAAAAAAAAAAAAACTAATTAAGACATGCGTGTTCGTCAACCTTAAACAATAATCTTTATCAATTTTATTTTTCAGTCTTTATGATGGTCGATACTTGATCTATCTCTTACTGTTACATCCCCGGGCAACGCCGGGCTCTACTGCTAGTTATTAATAAAATGAAATGGGAAATCCAAAGAAAAAATTCTATATGGTCTCCAATTAGTTTCCATTTAATTTTTTTTTCTTTTTCTTTCTTTTCGAGGTTCAAAACCGGTTTGCTGGCTCCTTTATCATTTTTTCTTTTAATTGTATATCCCGTCTGATAATATTTAAAAAATACAAGGTGCGATCTCGTTTAAATTACGCAAAAAGGAAAATAACACTGGCATCTCATTTTAACATATATATAGTTACCAAAATTACATAAAAATATCTTTAAATACTAAAGAGTAAATGTATTTAATATAATCAACCATTGGCTTCAACCACGGCATCCAGACGACTTCGGAATCTCCTGCAACTCTTCTGGACGATCTTCTTGTTTAATTTGGTGAATGCTGACATAATCCTTGCTTTCATTTTTGCTATTTGTTGGTCGCTCGCCTAACTGTGACCCACACATAATAATCAAGCGGGTTGAAGTCTGGGGAGTTAGGTGATCAGATGTAAGGGGTGATGTGGTCGCAGACATTGTCTGACAGCTATGACTGGGTTTTCCTTCCTGTGTGACAGGGTGCAGGGTCATGTTGCCAGACATGGGGCCTTCCAGCAGCCACCCACTTGAACCAAGGTAGCACTACCTCGTCAAGACACTTGATGTAAGCCTCCGTGTTGGGTCTGAGCCCCATATGGGAAGATGAATAGAGCCATAACTTCGCCAACACTAGCGATCACTCCAAACACATTCGTAATCCATATTAGACTCATCCAACTCTTTCCGAATCCTCTGCACTGACCTGAGATTGACACCAAAACGTTCGGAATTGTTCTTATTGGAGATTCCGGTGCGAATTCCAAAAAGTAAAGCATTCCGTTTCCAAATATCTGGCGGAGTGAATTGTGGCATGGTGCACTTTTTTCCTTACCATACTATACTGTGCAGTCGACAAAATAATAATAAATAAAAAACAAACACCGCACATGCGCAGAATTAAAAATATAAAATATCGACAATTTACCCATCGCACTCTGTATATCTGTACTGAGAGACATTTTCCTTTTCTCGACCACGTGCACACACCTAAGCAGGCAAAAACCCTTTCTCTTTGAAATACTTAATAAGTATAGCTCGACACAGCACAACGACAACGACAAAGAATCCATTACGAAAATCCAAGTGGGTAGAGTTTACTCATCTCGGAAAAAATTGAAACATAATTATTTTTTTTAATCGGGCATGAATATAAACCCCTGGCTGGCATCAAAGGAATGCGTAACTTTTCAACTTTTCTTTAAACAAACACACACAAACACACATAGATAGGCACATACAGGCATGCGCACGCAACATACGCAAACATGGACACACACACACACACACAAACATGTGTGTGTATGGACACTATCTAAGTTTGTTAAGGTCTATTTATCTATATGTCTAGTAAACTATCTATCGCTGTTAATATCTATGTATCTATTCTTTATCTTTCTAACCAGGTTTGTCTATCTATCTATCTATCTATCTATCTATCTATCTATCTATCTATCTATCTATCTGAGCCAGGTAATATCTATCTATCTATCTATCTATCTATCTATCTATCTATCTATCTATCTATCTAAGCCAGTTAATATCTATCTATCTGAGCCAGGTAATATCTATCTAAGCCTGTTATCTATCTATCTATCTATCTATCTATCTATCTATCTATCTATCTAAGCCTGTTAATATCTATCTATCTGAGCCAGGTAATATCTATCTAACCCTGTTATCTATCTATCTATCTATCTATCTATCTATCTATCTATCTATCTATCTATCTATCTATCTAAGTCTGTTAATATCTATCTATCTATCTATCTATCTATCTATCTATCTATCTATCTATCTATCTATCTGAGCCAGTTAATATCTATCTAAATGGCTATCTATCTATCTATCATCTATCTATCTATCTATCTATCTATCTATCTATCTATCTATCTAAGTCTGTTAATATCTATCTATCTATCTATCTATCTATCTATCTATCTATCTATCTATCTATCTGAGCCAGTTAATATCTATCTAAGCCGGCTATCTATCTATCTATCTATCTATCTATCTATCTATCTATCAATTTTTGCCTTTATCTAGTTAGCTTGCTCGCTCAGTTTTCATTTCTTCCTGTTCTCCGTTATTTTTTCTTCCTTTCTTAATTGCTCCTCCTCTCTGATTTCCAAAATCTCTTTTTCTGCTTCGACATTCGAAGCAATGTCATAAATACATAAATCAAGCAAAGAATATCAATTCTTCGTGAATGGATTTTTTTTTACCATTCAAACTTCTCTCCATTATTCCCACGTCTTCCCGGGATCCTGAACTTTATTTGCGCCCGTTTTGAACGTTAATGGATGAAGTAACCTTTACTAAAAACCGCTTGAATGTTGAAATAAAATCAGACCGGAACTTGAAAACCTTGCCTACGGTACCAAATGGTGGCTCCCGTGTTCATTCAATAAACATTTTTCTTCTCGTGTAAGATCTCCTTCTATGCCCCCATTACTTTTGGCATTAGTAGGGAACGATTTTCGTGATGAAACATTTCTTATGGCCGAACTATAATTCATGCAAACATTTTTAATCATTTCACCCCAAGCAAGGCAATGAAATTACTAAGACGCAAGATGGTTACTGAGTGTGAAAGAAGAAGGGGTTTCGGACATTCTTTGTAATATTCAGGGCATATAAATAAATTCTTAATGGTTCTAGATGTGAAGGTCTGGACTGATGGGACAAAAAATGAACTTCGCCCGAACATCTGCCATGAAAATAGAGATAAAATAGCAACATCTCGACTGTGGGAAAGGGGTGGTAGGCTGGAAAACTAATAATTGCAAACGCTCTTGAACTTTACAATCTTCACTTTCCATTTAGGACACAAAATGGCTGGAAAGTGCGATTAAGTATTCTCCAGAATGTAACAGGAATTGGTCTGATCTAACTTGTGTAAAGACAGAGAGTAGCAGAAAGATTTAGCTATATTCTCGAGGGGTAAAAGAACCGGCCATTTATATTGTTAACCATTATGAAGAACGCATTATGTTCCTAAGAGTGGGAAAGACAAGGGATGCTATTAATGAACGCCCAAAGACACAAACTCCAAGAAGAAAAATATTCGGAAATTCGTTAAAATAATCAGGGCATATAAATTAATTCTTAAAGGTCGTCAGTGTTTAAAAAATGAACCAGGGTAGCACTACCTCGTCAATGATTACAATTTACTGTTGGGTAACATCAAAAAAAAAAATGACTCTCCTTATTTATAATATTCACAGTCAGAATAATGATCTATTTAATCATTTCACCCCAAACAAGGCAATAAAGCTACTACTGAGTGAGAGAGAAAAAGAAAAATTATTAAGGAGAGGACAATAAAAGAACAGGTTTTAAGAAGACAGAAAACGATTGATGTTGTACTTAAAATTTGATGGTCAAAGTTGGCTGGAAAGTAAAAAGCCGAAATAGATATCCACAAGCGATAAATGTAAGAGAAGAAATTAGAACTTAAGATTACATGTCGCCATTTTGGAAAATTACGAGAACTTTCGACCAATCTAGTGATACGCTTAAATTCATAAAGTCTTGGTAGGAAGAGGAGGGCTTGTCCGAAAAATTACAATGAAAAATATATATAGAACAGGCACAAACGACGTTACGGTGATTTAAAAGTGGCTGAATCCAATATAGCAGAAAACATTTTAGCATGAATTTAGCACCAGACCAATCGTGACATCTTTCTTGTTATTTGCACTATTTACATTGTCCGTACTGTTGTCCTCATCTCTGTTGTCGTATTCATATTGAGTAATATGAAAAAGAAAAAAAATTACTCCCTTTATTTACAATATTTATAGTTTGAATAATTAATTTTTTAATCATTTTATCTCAAGCAAGGCCACCGTCCTGGGTATGATGATAAACTACATCCATATCCTGGGTAAGACGATAAACTACGTCCAACAGCAAGGCCTTTGATCAGAAGGTTTTGAGGAGCGTGGAACCGCCTCTTAATTGCTGGTGTTCCCAGGTCCACCCTGACCCGGGGTGGTAGTACCTGTTTGGGTACTATGGGCAAATAGTTAATACCCAAACTAGTGTAAAAATAGGTTTTTATACCAGGAATACTTTGTGCTAAAAAAAAAAAAATGATACCGGCAATAATTTTTGAAGGAAAAATTATTATCGGCAATACTTTAAAAAAAAAAGAAAAGTACCAGCAATACAAACAGCGATACATTCTTTGAAAAAAATATTACTAGCTATAGATTTCTTCAAGGAAAAATATTCACAGAAATAGATTTTTGAAGAAAAACATACCAACAATAAAATTATGTCGGCATTAAATAACCCATTGAGGTTGATTTGCCGTAAACCAAACCAAACTAAACCAAACCAAGCCAAACCAAACCAAACCAAACCAAACCAAACCAAGCCAAGCCAAACCAAACCAAACCAAACCAAACCAAACCAAGCCAAGCCAAGCCAAGCCAAACCAAACCAAACCAAGCCAAACCAAACCAAGCCAAGCCAAACCAAACCAAACCAAACCAAACCCAACCAAGCCAAACCAAACCAAATCAAACAAGGCCATAAACCACTAAGACGCATGGAGTAAGTGAGTGTGAAAGAATTTAAAAAAAAGAAAAACAATATTAAGGAGAAAGGACTATAAAAGAACACGAATTGTGGAAATTAATTGAAACAACAGCTTTAGTTTCCTTTCTTTCACCATACGTTCAGTTTTAGACCCACTTGAGGGTGTAATCGATTTCTATTTTTTCCTCAGATTAGGTCATTTTCAGTGGTGGGCAGTAATATGAATCTATTTTCGGGGTGTATGGTGAAATTTGGTTGGCATTGAAAAATATTGCGTCATCCGTGATTGCATGAGATTTTCATCACAACCAGACGCCATTCTCTCGACTGTCGATTAGTTGTCCTGCAGCCATTATCTGCAATGGACGTTACTCCAAGGAAACGTACAAAAATTTGTAACGCTGCAGGAACACAATGGTAAGCCTTACCAGTGAGCAAATCAAAGTAATATAGACTGGCCGGAAACTCTCCTGATTTAAATCCAATCGAGAATATGTGGTCAATGTGCAAAGGACGATTTCGTGGAATGAACATACGAAGTACTAACATGTGCACTGGGTCATGTTTCATTGGAAAAATACAAAAAAAAAAAAAGTAAATAATAACGGAATTATTCTTTTTGTTTCAATTAATTTTGACAAAGGGTGTAGATGTTAGAGATTTACATTGAATTTAAAGTTTTGAGGATCAATGTTGACTGGAAAGCATGAAGCCGGAAGAGAGATCCACAAGCGAGAAGTGCGAGAGAAGAAACTGCTAACATAGAACTTACGGTTACGTGTAGCCATTTCAAGTTTAAAATTACGGGAACTTGTCGCCAATCGAGTAGTACGCTTAAATTCTTAAAGTCGATCTACCAAAGAGGAAAGTTTATCAGGAAAATTACCATGAAAAAAAATCACTCTCTTTATTTACATTAGTTATAATCAGATTGATGAATATTCTTCATAATTTCGCTTCAAGCAAGGCAATAAAGCCACTAAGACGCATGGAGTTAATGAGTGTTGAGAAAATATGGGAAAAGAAAACTATTAAAAAGAGGGGACAATAAAAGAACAGGGGTTAAGATGACAGAAGTTAACGACTAACATTGTGTTTAATTTAATTATTTAATTATTAGAGAATATGAGAAAAAATTACTATTAAGGAGAGAGAGGATAATAAAAATAAATAATGAAAGAAGATAACGATTGACATTGCATTTAATTTTTTGAAGATCTAAGATGGCTTGAAAAAATGAAGCATGAAAAGAGGTGCACGGGCGAGAAATGCTAGGGAAGAAACTGTTAACCTAGAACTTACGGTTACATCTAGCCAATTCGACTGCGAATTGATGAGACCTTACCGCCAATCTAGTACTGCGCTTAAAGTCATAAATTCTAGGAAGTTTCATTTGGGAGGCTTTAAAATGAATAAATCACTCTCTGCACCAGTGAACAACAAACTGTAGGCCATTTTTTTAGATCGCCTACCAATTTCACCTAATCGAAATGATCACAAGTTAAAGTTGTTTTTCCGTGCCTTCCAACCTATACTGCTGAATAATATTTAAAATGAATATTTGGGATTTAAACTAATTTTTGAAGTTGTCTCATCTCGGAATAAGTTTGATGTAGCTCGGACTTCTGACTATTTCATATCTTAAGCCACTAAAACGCATGGAGATAATGAGTATGGGAAAATATGGGAAAAGAAAACATTATTAAAGAGAGAGGACAATAAAAGAACAGGAGTTAAAATGACAACCATTAACGACTGACATTCCATTTAATATTTTAAGATCAAAGTTGAATAGAAAGCAAGAACCTGAAAGAGATTTCCACAACCGAGAAGTCTGAGACAAGGATATGTTAGCATAGATGTTACGGCTACATCTCACCATTTCCATTGTACTGCTTTTAAATCCATAAAGTCTAGCTAATTCCATTTACATTTTTGAAGACCAAAGTTGAATGAAAAGCAAGAACCTGGAAGAGAGTTCCACAACCGAGAAGTCTGAGACAAGAAAATGGTAGCATAGAAGTTACGGCTACATCTAGTCATTTCAATTGTACTGCTTTTAAATCCATAAAGTCTAGCTACCACATTTCATCAGAACAATTAGCATAAAAATATTTATAGAGAAGGCTCAAGTAGTGAGAAGGTAGCTACGATAGTGAGAAATTGACTGAAGCCGATATGCCATGAGAAATCAAATAACATTGCAGATTCGTCTTTGGATGTTATCAATAACCTCTAGATATATAAAAGGAGCACAAGACCAGATATGGCATCAATATTCAAAGCAAGGACGAATGGAAGACTTATCAATAGGTAAAGTAGATTATGACGTCTATGTTATTCTCTGAATACCACCATTATGTTGCCTCAAATATTATCATTATATACGAGGAAATTCTCCTGTATTCAACGCAGTATTAATGCGGGGGGATTGATATTACATAACAGTTCAGCTTTTTTTCTCCCTTAATCTTAAGCGAAAACATCCTGATTCTTATTACTTCGTTGAAATACATTTTTTTTTTGTATTACAAAAGATCTTCTGGCTTTTGTGCTGTGTTTTCCATTATCTGCTAAAACAATTCCCGGATGTTTAAGCATAAATCTCAAATATTCAGACATTTTCTCTTACTTGTAACCGCACATACTGTCTTCTTATAATTGTTAGTTTTTTTTTTCTCGCTTTCCTTTACTAACTTGTCTAGGTTGGCCTATTGTTTTCTTTCTGCCCCAGCCTTCAGCAAAGAGTCATCTCTATATCTTATGTCAAGATTATATAACCTGGCATGAATTCTTGTTTTGTTTAGAATTGAATCAGTGTAATTTATTATTACGGCATTAAAATCTATCTGTCGATCACAATATGATATATTTATCTATCACAATATAGTCCATCTCAACATGTTCTATTTCCTAGTAGCAGACCTTGCAATAATAATAATAATAATAATAATAATAATAATAATAATAATAATAATAATCTTTAATAATTATAATAATTATAGTATAATTATGATATATAATTTTATAATATAATTATATTATGTTTATATATATAAATAATATATATAACAAATATAAATATAGATATATATATATAAAATAAATATATATTTATATAAATATATATATATAGAGAGAGAGAATAAATATGTATGATATATAATATATATAATATAATATAATTATAATATAATTTTAATTATAATAATAAAAATAATAGTTACATGACTACATGATTTCTCCCAACATGTTCTCTTTCCTAGTAGCACACCTTGCAATAATAATAATAATAATAATAATAATAATAATAATAATAATATTAATAATAATAATAATAATGATGATGATGATGATGATGATGATGATGATGATGATGGAGAAAATTGAAAATAAACGAGACTTATTATAAAACATTGATATAATTCCACTTCAGTCAGGATACATATAAATTACGCTAAGTAAAAACATATGTTTAAGACGGTAGAATATCATCGCTTGATTTTACAATTGTGGTTTAAAGCTTTGTGAGTTCCAGCCTCGTATTTGGCGGTGCTGAAAAGTCAAGAGCAATCGGTGAAGAAAAATTGGTTGATATAGAAACCGAAACTGCATAAAGGGTTGAGTTCAAAATGTTATGAAGAAACCTAAAGAAAGGAATATGGCGACCTGTTGTTGTGTGCGCAGCAAAAGAATGATAAACAATAAATATTTATTCGGTCAATCCAGCACGAATAATTTGGATATCGGTCAAATGTTGTGTGAAATGAATGCATCTATAGGTCAGGTCGTTCATATATCAGTTCAACAAGGGAAAATATTAAAAAGAAAAAGAGAAAAAAAAGAAGAAACGAAAACACTAAAATTTAAGTTACATATTAAAATATTTGTATTAAGATGATTTTTCAACAGATTTGAAGTAATTCATATTTCAAGCTCTTAATATCTTTCATTATTGTCAAATATAACCTTGCAAGAACGATTGTCATACTTCCAATACACCGTAGATTTGTTAGAATACCGTTCCGATATATCGTAGATCTATTACCATAAAGTGTAGTCTTTGTATATATATATATATATATATATATATATATATATATATATATATATATATATATAGTACTAATGGAAATCTTATAAGTATAAAATACTATACTCGTTCGGAAAAACTTTGGTGTCTTGATTTGCAAATAATCAAACCAATACCAAAGAGAAAAAAAGGGTATAAAAAAGAAAGAACCAAGAACATGTACGCTAGCCGAAAATAATCGTCTAGCATCCAAGTCCAAAGCCCAAAAAAAAAAAAGCCCGATACGAGTACGTAAAATAACTAAAAAAAGTGCTCAATACAGTGAGTAGAGCAGACCTTGTTTGGGTCTCTAGGTTTAATTATATATATATATATATATATATATATATATATATATATACTCACACACATATCTATTTTGTAAAGAATTAATGATTTTTTTTAAATCCGAGATTTTTATGACATCATAAACAATTATAGTGGACACTTCTTATTTGAAATAAACGTCATTTTTAATTACTTATGACGATAGACGTAATATACATTATCTTATAATAAATAAAAATGAAGCGTCTATTTATAATAAGTGTCCGCTATAATAACTTTTATAAATATATACATTGTGTATATTATATAATTATATCATATATACTTATTTTATATATATATATATATATTTATATAAATATATATTTATTTATATATATATATATATATATATATATATATATATATATATATATATATATATATATATATATATATTTATAATTGTTTTATATATACATTTATAAATATAGCATCATAAAAGTGACAAAATGTATATTTATATAATCCTTTGCACACACACACACACACCTATATGGATATATATATATATATATATATATATATATATATATATATATATATATATATATATATACATATATATATATATATATATATATATACATATATATATATATATATATATATATATATATATACATATATATATATATATATATATATATATATATATATATATATATATATATATATATATATATATATATATATATATATTTATGTGTGTGTGTGTGTGTGTGTGTGTGTATGTGTGTGTGTATAGGATTAGTACAAATATGCATTTTTGTCACTTTATGATGCTATATTTATAAATAATTGATATTAGTTACAGTATTGCTCGCGTTGTTGCCCTCATCTTTATTGTCATATTCACGACGTTTCGCTCGTTGTGCGCCGCGGCCGTCTTCAGGTCATATTAGTTGGAATTTTGAACCGAAACACGAAGGTAGATCATACTAATTCCACGTACCATTCCTTTAGATATCTCAGTTTCAGGTAATTCCTCTTTTCTTCCCTTTCTTTTGGCCAGGTGTTGGACTCACAACAGTAAATAGGGTAAAAAGTTATAATACCTATATTCAGAAATTTAGACAGGCTATGTAGAAGACCGGAGAGTACAATGGCCGAATGTCGTGAATATTGCAATAAAAATCCGAACATTGTACATAGTCTAATAGTTACAATAACTTATCTCATAAATTGAGACAGATCTTAACCGATAAGAGTTAACGTGAGTTTATACAGGTCAGCCATTTTTTTATTTGCTTGTCAAATATTGAGCAGAAATGTATACGCTTTTCAAAACTCTTTTTATTTAAAATCAAGGTCTGCTGCCTGAATATATCCGTAAATTAAAAAGAAAAGATCCATTCAAACTGTATCATTTAATATTTTAACTTGAATAAAGTAATCAATACCCTCAGTAATATATTGATTAATTTTCTATAAAACATCATACATTCTCAACGAACGATCCGTGCTTTGAATAACAAATTAAAACCTTCTGTCCGCTCTCTCTTTTCTTATGACATAATTAAGCAGCTACAATAACGCGATTTCTAACACGTTCGATTTTCATTTCGTGTCACATACTTTGTGTAAACGTAAGCTAAACTCTGTAAGTATTTGTGGCGTCTCACCTAGAGCCATTGGTAGCAAGGTAATTTATCAAAACATTTCTACACTGTGATGAGAGTTATTTTTAATTCGTGTACAACACTTGGATCAATTTATGTTTGCTAAATATCTACAGGAAAACACTGTCGTGTGGAAATCATTAACGAGTTAATCTAACCTAATACTGGAATTGTGCATTTAGATGATTTTGTCTATAATTCTGAGATGACGTAATATGTACACTATTTACATTATTCGGACTATTATCCTCTATATTGGTCGCCATATTTATTACAACATTTCGGCCGTTGTACGCTCCGGTCTTCTTCAGGTGGTTAGAATATCGAATCTTTCAAGGACATATAGCACAGTGGATAAAGGCGTTGATCCAGTGACAGGACCCCAAGAGTGTGAGTTCAATATCCGGTTAAGGCAGTGGAGAACTTGGAGGGGGGAATTAACAGGAGATAACTGATAACTGACATTCATTAAACATGGCATGTGAAACTAGAACAGTCTACCCCAGTGAGCGAAATAAAGGCCGGAGCGTACAAAAAATATTCAATATTATGAATATGGCGACAAAGATGAGGACAATAGTCCGAATAATGTAAATAGTGTACATAATATCTCATCTCAGAAATATAGGCAGATACAGAAAACTTTCAAATATGTGAGATTTATATTTAAGTATCGCGGAAGTTTTTAGCAGATGAGGGAAAACGCGGCACAGAAGCTAGAAGATCCTTTGTAATAAAAAAAGAAGAAAAATTACTTATTACTTAACCGAAACGGGAAGTTTTCGCTTAACACTAAGGAAAGAAAGCTGAACTGCTGTGTTATATCAATCCACCGGTACAACGGTCGAAACGTTGTAATAAACATGGCGACAAAGATGAAGACAATAGTCCAAATAATGTAAATAGTTTAGATGATTTTTACGAGGAAAACAAAACTTGTGTCCAGAAGACGAAAGAAACTAAGCAGTGATATTTTCACTGAAGTTCACCCAATATAAGGCTTAAGTAAAAAATGTCGAGGATTACTGAATGAAATTTCTGATATGAATGTAAGTATAAGTAGAAATAAGCGAACATTATGAAGATAAGGAAGACAGATAACCACTGACACTTAACAGGCCAAGTTTAATATTGTTGTGTTTAGATTTCGTTTCGTTTGTTTTGTTTTACGGTATATCAACCTCAATGGGTTATTTAATGCCGATGAGATTTTTTTTTGCGGGCAATATTTTTTTTCAAAAATGTATTGATGGTAATAATT
The DNA here is from genome assembly GCA_903632075.3 of Acanthosepion pharaonis. NCBI lineage: Eukaryota > Metazoa > Mollusca > Cephalopoda > Sepiida > Sepiidae > Acanthosepion > Acanthosepion pharaonis. The sequence goes on along the minus strand of CAHIKZ030001824.1, from coordinate 2,500,252 downwards.
TTTTTTGTTTTTAAAATATATTACTGGTAATATATATATAAAAATTATTACCTGCAATATATATATATATATATATATATATATATATATATATATATATATATATATATGTGTGTGTGTGTGTGTATATATATATATATAAATATTAAATTATTACCTACATTTAATATATATATATATATATATATATATATATATATATATATATATATATATATATATATATATATATATATATATATATATATATATATCAAATTATTACCTGCAATACATTTAATATATATATATATATATATATATATATTAAATGTATTGCTATTAATAATTTTGTATCTAAAAATATGTACCTGGAAATATTTTTGTTTTCAAAAGGTATTGCTGATAATATTTTTTAATTTAGTGCTGGTAATAATTTTTTTTTATTTAAAAAGTATTTCTGGCAATTATTTTTTATTTAAAAAGTGTATTTCTAACAATTTTTTTTTTGAAAAATGTATTGTTGATAATAATTTTTTTTTTTTTTTTACAAAAATGTATTGCTTGTAATAAATTTTTCAGAAATGCATACCGTGGCAATAATTTTTTTTCAAAAAATATATTTTGGTAAAAATTTTTTTCAAAAGTCTTTTGTTATAAATAATTTAAAAAAATGTATTGCTGGTAATTTATTTTTTTCAAAAATATATTGCTGGCAACAATTTTTTTTTTTTTATAAAAATATATAGCGTGGCAATAATTTTTTTTCAAAAAATGTATTGTTGGTAATATTTTTTTTCAAAAGTCTTTTTTTAGAAATAATTTTTTTGAAAAATATATTTCTGTTAATAATTTAAAAAAAATGTATTGCTGGTAATAATATTTATTTTAAAAAAATGTATTGCTGCTATTTTACTATAAAAAAACTTTCATATTGTTTTGACCCCAGTTTAGACCCTAACCAGTGCTACCACCTCGGAACAACAGTAATTAAGAGGTGGTTCCTTGATCCTCACCCCCCCCCTGATCAGAGACCTTGTTGCCGGATGTAATTTATCATTATACCAAAACGCCACATCCTTTTCTTACCTGAAATTCCCTTGGTTAGGCAGAAAGTATCAGTTGTTTGCTGACAAGATTAAGTTGCATATTGTCTTTCAGACTAGATCTGTATTTACATCCTTTAAGATCGGTTATCCTATTTTCAGAATAACTCTGTTATTTACAAATTTAAATGCATTGTGATTCTGCATAGATCGGACGGTTAATCAAAGTTTGGAAACTAACCTTACGCAACACGTACCTGATTATTTACGATCCATAAGTCAGAGTCGTTTAATGAGAACCACTCATTCTGTCCCCTATTCGTTCATTTGACAACATCTATTGGACATTCTGGACTCTTCTGCCGAATATAATGAGACATTTTTCTTTATTTTACATGAAGCTCGCTCTATCTGCCACCATAGAGTTCTTGAAGCGGTTTGCATCAAATTTCATCAGCCTACGTTCCTTTTGTTTCTTCAGTGGAATATGAGTAATTTTTTTTTATACTCTTTTTGGAACCTTTTATTATTTGCGTTTAATCATCAGTTTGTTTACAATTAAAATCTATTTTAATCGTGTTCCAGTTTCCCTCCTCATCCGCTAATTCTGCAATTGTGTCTACTTTATTCTTTCCTATTCGCCAAAGTACACTTTTTGATAAAGTTTTGTCCGAAACGGTTTCCTTCAAGCTATAATAAAGTCTTTATATATATATATATATATATATATATATATATATATGAAGAAATTTTGAAAAAACAAACAAAAATCCTTAAATGTAGTTAAATGAAAGAAATGTCGACGTCTGACGTTTCGGTTTATTAAACCTTTTTCAAGACAATATTCATCAAAATACAATTCAGTTCAATATGACAAATACGATGGACATAAAAACACAAGTCTTATTCCGAACAGATAACTGAAAATTTTTAAAATGATCAGCCTTCCGTCTAACATGGTCACGCTGTCGTCACATGGGCGACGCTTTCATAACGTATTCCTGAAAGTTTGTGATTATTTTGAAATGAAAAAGAAAAAGAAAATGAAAAGAATTCTATTAGGTTCTAAAATTCTTATGTGTGTGCTTGTCGAGCATCAATCTCGCTAAAAAAGGGGAAATATTAAAGAAACCAGGTCTAGTATTCACCGTGCGTGAGATGGATATTATACCTGCTTCATAAATCCTCCTGAAGACTTGTGTTTTATGTCCATCGTATTTGTCATATTGAACTGAATTGTATTTTGATGAATATTGTCTTGAAAAAGGTTTAATAAACCGAAACGTCAGACGTCGACATTTCTTTCATTTAACTACATTTAAGGATTTTTGTTTGTTTTTTCAAAATTTCTTCATTCTGTCGGATTTATATCCATTTACACTTGCTTATATATATATATATATATATATATATATATATGCATGCATGTTTCATTAAAAACGACAGACAAGGTACTACGGTTGAGCTTTTTATTTAATTTTTCTTGTGTTCTGACAAGAGCTTTCTTTTCTGGACAAAAAGTGTGTAAGAACTGTCCGAATGTTCTGTGTTTCCGAGCGCTTTCGGCTATACCTTTAGCCATTATCAAGGATGATTCAATTATCAGCTTAGTAGAGTATGTGTGTTCTGTGTATGTTCAGTGTGTGGTAGTGATTCGGACATTCGGACAGTTCTTACACACTCTTTGTCCAGAAAAGAAAGCTCTTGTCAGAACACAAGAAAAAATTAAATAAAAGCTCAACCGTAGTACCTTGTCTGTCGTTTTAATGAAACATGCATAAAGGAATGATTGCTGCCTAAATATACAAATATATATATATATATATATATATATATATATATATATATATATATATATATAAAAAATGAATCATTTACACAAAAAGTAGATTAGTAAAATTAAAGATATAAAATAGCGAAATCCTTTCGCAAACAAAATTTTAAAGTTTCATCAACCTATAAATCACTCGATATAATGTTATGATCCTTGTTTTTAATAATTATGTGCTGTATAAGGTCTTTTTTTAATATGCAAGTACTTTCAACTAATTTACATGCCTGAGGATGACTGAATATACAGTTGAGAGTACTTGCATATTAAAAAATGTCCTTATACAGCTATAATACAAACATGGCATAGCAATGGAGTAATAACTGGTCTTCAAGAATCGGCTTACGCGCTAGATACAAATTCATAAGCATTCGTGCTCGTAAATAATTTTTGCAAAATATTTTTTTTAAAAATGTCGAGTAACAAAACATATTATGGATGGTATATACCATCCATAGTATATATATATATGTTCATATGTTTATATACATATATATGTTCAAGACGTTATGTGATCTCTATCTATAAAAGGCAGGATGTGTGTGTGAGTCTGTGTAACGAATGCACGGCCGCAATTTCTGACGGATTTGCACCAAAATGTACATGCACATACTCCAAGTTAGCGGGAAGGCCAAGACCGACTTCGCATTTCCCAACTTCCATCGATAGTGGAAATAATCGATATTTTCATGCTTCTACGGCAGTTTTCATATAGGTTGCGACCATTTTCTACTGGCCAGAGTGAGAGACTATAGCTGGCTGCTACGAATAGGCTAGAAGATTCTATTGGCCAGCGTGAGAGCCAACAGCTAACTGTCACGAATGTTAACTAGCATGCTAGCATGCAAAAAAAATCGATAGCTACATTCGTCACAAGTGGGAAAAATTTAAATCTGCATGGCGCTTTACTTCAATTGGTTCATTCTCTTGACTAAACTCAACGTTGATTCTGATTCCGCAGAACTGGGTTGGGTGTGAAAAAGTATTTGTTGTTAACATTCTTTTTTCATTCGTTTTTTTCAGTTACGAGTCCTTTTATAAAGCTGATCGTTTTGTGTTCATTTTGTTTAGTTCTTTTTTCGTAACAGATTTAATGTTTAGTATAGAGCTTAGAAAAAAATTCTCAGTGTGAGATAGGCAAGAAGTAAGGCATGTAGCAACATCAGCACGGCAAAGGACACTCTTTTAAAGGCAAAGAAGGGCAAAAATATTTTAAGTCAAGTGATAGCGATTGCTGTATGAGTCGTACGATTTTTGAATCAAGCACAGGCAACGCCGGGCCATGCTGCTAGTCTCGAAATAAACACGAGTAGACAATTAAACAAATGTGACATCATCCAGCCATAGTATAACCTAACATAACTTGCAAACTTCAAATTTTTAATTGTTAAATAATTACACTATAACTTTGCTACCTTTTAATGGATGCGTTTGATATTAATAAAATAAAAGATTTCCAATTATTATATAAATGTATTTACCCTTTTTTTTTCTAAATTCTTATTAGTGGTCCGCCAAATTTAAAATTATACATTTAGTTCTCCATGAAGATCAAAAGGTTGGCGAACGCTGGCTTAGTATATATACTAAGCGATCTATATATCTATCTAAACTACCACTGATTCTGCTGTTTAATGTAATCTATTAATATTTTATGGTTTTTAGTAAAACAAGAAGCCGAGTGTTGGAGATCTGAGAATCAAATAGATAGAGAAAATTAACTGTCTGGGAAGTTTCATAACAGATGACGGAAAATTTGAAACAGTTGACTGTTTTACCTCTAGTGTGACGCAATAAACTGCATTTAGTGCTATTCACAAGTCGCTAATTTTATCTAATAGCGTGACCTAGACGACAACTGGCCTTTGATACTTGATATATTTTTTTATATTGTTCGTGTCTTTTGATATGTAAATCAAGCAGCCATTCACCAGCCGACATTAACGCTACGACCTCCAATTTCTTTTGCACATTCTTGTGTAGCTTTCGGTTGCATCTTCCTTTAAGACTTCCTGCAATTCCCAAGTTGATAAGTTCAGCAGTCTTCGAGATTTCTTTTACTTTCAGCCGCGAGATGACAGAATGTGTGGTCGTAAGCAAGACGGACAGCACATGGCGCGAACTACAAATTGGAACTCAAAGAATCAGGTACGTACCGAAATTTAACTGTCTGAGCTGTGTCAAAACGAAAAACCGAGTCTGTCTGTCTGTCTGTCTATCTATCTACCTATCTATCTTCATTCGTATCTCTTCACTCTGAGATGATCTGCGTCGATAGATTAAGTTCCCTGTTGCTATTTATTGAGTTAAGTTGCTTACTTTCTTTTCTTTTAAGTCATAATTTGTGATGTCATTTATTGAAAGATTATCTATCTATCTATCTATCTATCTATCTATCTATCTATCTATCTATCTGTCTGTTACCTTGCCTATTTCTCTCAGATTGTTCATATCTATCTATCTATCTATCTATCTATCTATCTATCTATCTATTACCTTGCCTATCTCTCTCAGATTGTTCTTATCTATCTATCTATCTATCTATCTATCTATCTATCTATCTATCTATCTGTTACTCAACTCTCTCAGATTGTTCAGATCTATCTATCTATCTATCTATCTATCTATCTATCTATCTATCTGTTACTCAACTCTCTCAGATTGTTCAGATCTATCTATTACTCTGCCTACCTCTCTCAGATCTATCTATCTATCTATCTATCTATCTGTTACCCTGCCTACCTCTCAGATTGTTCAGATCTATCTATCTATCTATCTATCTATCTATCTATCTATCTATCTCTCTATCTATCTATCTGTTACTCAACTCTCTCAGATTGTTTAGATCTATCTATCTATTACTCTGCCTACCTCTCTCAGATCTATCTATCTATCTATCTATCTATCTATCTATCTATCTATCTATCTATCTATCTATCTTCATTCGTAACTCTTGACGCTGAGATCATCTGCGTCTATAGATTAAGTTCCTTGTTGTAATTTATAGGATTAAGCTGCTTTCCTTTTTTTTTACTTTTGAAGCCATAAGTTGTTGTTTCAATTATCGAAAGATTAAGACGAAATCGCCTTTTTCTTGACTTTAGAAATCCAATTATTATCGTTTATCTTTTCAATCAATGCATTTTGAAATTCCTAAGTTTTCTACATTAAAAAGAAAAGTAGAAAAAGCAATTCAAAGAAATAAAACGGCAACTGCTAGTAAATGTAAAAAAATAACGTGTGCACTTTTACTTTTTTTTTCCTGGAAGTCACAATTCTCGAGATTAGTTTTGTTTTTACAGGAAGTCAAATTATTTGCCAGTATGTCTTCCAAATATTTCAATCGCTTGAATTTACTGTACTTTAGATATAGATTACTAGGAATAGAACATGAAAAAAAAAAATACAAAAACTTGATAACTGTATTATATTCTGTTTTACTGTATTATATTCTGTTTTACTGAAAGCAAAAGTAAAAACAAAATAAACAAGCAATAAAAATATAAAGCAATGCTCTTTGTCAATATTTAAAATTCCCCCAAATGATCGCTCAATACAAGGCCCAAGCGCTACTTAAGGTAGAGTGTAACGCTGGTCTATGAACGTTGGAAGGAGAAAGTTGCATAATTATAGATTATGAGCATACTTATGAGAATTAACCGTTGAACCTTGCATTTTAGTGTCCAGGGAAGCATCCTCTTGGGAATTCGTTCCATAAAGTCAGAGTCCTTGGGTAGAAGCCGTCTGAATCGGTCTTCTTTCTTAAGAAATACGGGATACGAAGCGAATGAGGATTGTTCCCTCGTGGTGCAATTGGCATAATCGGCTTAGCTGTAAATATCTCGGCTTGTATTTCAGTATCTGGCAAAATGATCAACAGAATAATGGTTGATTGATATTGACAGGTCAGATTTGCCTTTGAGTGAAATGGTTATTTTTGCTCTTACCCTCTGCGCAGGTTAAGGACTTATTGGGAAGTGGTTCAACCCACCCCCTTCTGTCTCAACCGGCACAGCGAACTTGTGAGAAAATAATTTTTATTATGATAAAGGGCGATCGAAAAAAAGTGCAGGGAGAATTGGATTCCTGCTTTTCCCAGCCGAATTTTCAATGTTGTAAAACAGGGGTTCTTAACCGGGTGTATCCATACCCTTTTGGGGTATGGGAACCAAATGCTGGGGGTTTGCGACTCGATTTCTGGGTACTGGTATTTCTTCCCGCCACTGTGTTACGATATATCAAAGGATGATTTCATTGAATTCTAAGAGGATCCAAGAAAGAAAGCTGATTTCGAAAGGGCTGGGATAGATGTCAAGCAGTTTGGGTGTGAACAAATCTCTGCTTACACAAGTTTGGCAATTAAGGCAATGAATGTTTTGGTTCCCTTCACAACTACGTATCTCTGTGAAACAGGATTCTCTGCATTATTAAATTTGAAATCAAAGTGGAAAAAATCGACTTGATGTGTCAGATGACATGCAAATAGCTTTGTCAGTAACTGTACCACGATTCCATGCTTTGATTACACAAAATCAACAGCAAATATCTCACTAGATTAGTAAAAGTCTGTTTTATTGTAGTCAAGATACAAAAAAAAAAACTTGTACATTTATGTTTTCTTCCTTTTTTTGTGTAATAAAACTGAATTATAACTTTATTTTACTTTCAGTAAAAAAAGAATATAATAAAGTTATTAATGGTTATGTTTTTTTTTTCATGTTCTATTCCTAGTAATCCATATCTAAAGTACAGTAAATTCAAGCGGTTGAAATATTTAGAAGACATACTGGCAAATAATAGGATTGGTGATAATAATTTCGATAGTCAAGTGAAGTGGATATAGGACCATATTGGACAATCCATGGAATCATCAAAAGTTTAAAAACCCCTGTGGTAAAACGTTAACCAACTTCCCAGCAGAATAAAGCCAAATCACGAAGAGATGAAACCTGTTCCTCCAGGTCTTGGGCGATCGTGGCTCTCCTCAACATCTTTTTCCTTTATAGCTCTTAGCAATGTCTTTTTTATCACAATTCTTTCCACTTCTTCTTCAGTTATTCATTTGTGCAAACATGTTACGTAGCTTGCTGGCTGTGTTCTCTTTGTTCCTCATACCTTCAATATTTCCCGTGCGTGTCATAATTTCGAAGCCTTCTTTCCGCATTATGTGTTCCAAAAATTTTAACTGTCACTCATTGTTTCCGTTTTCCTTAAATCTTTCCCATTTACTTAAACGCGCCGTCATTTTTGTAATCAGTTCACCACAAGTAAGGCAATAAAGCCACTAGGAAGCAAGATATTGCTGAGTGTTAGAGAATATGAGAAAAAAACTACTACTACTAAGTAGAGAGGACAATAAACAATAAGAATTAAGAAGACAGAAAAATAACGACATTGCATTTAAATTTTAATTGACAGTTCATTTAAATTTCAGAAGATCAAAGTTGACTGGGAAGAGAGTTCCACAAGCGAGTAGTGCGACAGAAGAAACTGTTAGCATAGAACTTACGGTTGCATCTAATCATTTCAATTGTAAATAGATGAGAACTTGCTGCCAAACTTGTACTGCGCTTAAATTCATAATGTCTAGTTACCATAGAGGAAAGTGATATTTATTCTGTTTAATACAGAAATGTGGCACAAGTCCGAAAAGGGGATTGGGGAAAGGACGGTCGTCTTCTGTCTTAACTATAACTTAGCTAGCCGCAAACATTGACCCAATCTTACGAAACAATATTCCTTACACCAAAACAACACATTCATTCGTACCTTTCTTACTACAACCACCATAATACCTCTTTGTCTCTATGAACATCCTAACTAAACCCCATATGTACCATAGAGGAAAGTTCATCAGAACAATTATCGTGAAAGTATTTATAGAAAAAGCAAAGGGAAACGACGTTACGGCTCTGGGGAAATATCTGAAGGCGAGATACCAGGTCGGAACCAATAATGTTGCAGCTTCTTTGGATTTTATCAACAATTTCTAAATATATAGCAGAATCAGCAGACGGAGCCAATGTGTCAGTAATATTGAAAGCAAGGATGAGTGGTTTAACTTGTAGATATGTAAGATAGATTCTGGCGTCTATGTTATTGTCTGAATACCACCATTCTGTTGCCTGAAGTATTATCATTGTATATGAGGAAATGATCCAGAATTCATTGCAGTATTGATGCAGGGGGGGGGATTGATATTACGTAGCAGATCAGTTTTCTATTCTTAGTGTTAAGCGAAAACTTCCCGTTTCTTATTACTGAACCGAAATTTTTCTTCTTTTTTATTACAAAGAATCTTCAAGCTGTTGTGTTGCGTTTTCCATCAGCTGATAAAAATTTTCGCGATGTTTAAACATAAATCTCACATATTTGGACGTTTCCCGTATCTGTCTATATTTCTGAGATGAGGTATTATGTACATTATTTACATTATTCGGACTATTGTCGTCATCTTTGTCGCCATATTTATTACAACGTTTCGGCCTTCTTCAATATCTGTCTATATTTCTGAGATGAGGTATTATGGGCACTATTTACATTATTCGGACTATTGTCCTCATCTTTGTCGCCATATTTATTACAACGTTTCGGCCTTCTTCAGTATCTGTCTATATTTCTGAGATGAGGTATTATGGACAATATTTACATTATTCAGACTATTGTCCTCATCTTTGTCTCCATATTTATTACAACGTTTCGGCCCGTTGTACGCTCCGGCCTTCTTCAGGTGGTTGGAATGTCGAACTGAACAGTTTATTTTCGATCGCTATCTATGTTTTAGTTGCACGTGCCCTGTCTAATGGATGTCAGTTATCAGTTGTTAATTCCCCTCTGAAAGTTCTCCACTGCCTTAACCAGGTAGTGAACTCACAATCTTTGGATCCTGTCACTGGATCTAACTAACACCTTTATCCTCTGTGCCATGTGTCCTTGAGGACATGAATTCTATTGTTGTTTAGAATTGAATCGGTGTAATTTATTATTGCGGCATTGAAATCTATCCGTCGGTCACAATGTGATGTATTTATCTATCACAATATAGTCTATCTCAACATGGTGATTTCCTTGGTTTCACTCTCTCTCTCTCTCTCTCTCTTTCTAACTCTCTCTCTCTTTCTAACTCTCTCTATCTTTCTAACTCTCTCTCTCTCTTTCTAAATCTCTCTCTCTTTTTAACTCTCTCTCTTTCTAACTCTCTCACTGAAGATCATATACATCAATTCATATCTCTATTCTATTATTTTTTCTATCACTCAGTCAATTATATTTATTACAAATTCTCTCTCACTGTATTTTTCCGTTTGCATCTATCTATCTATCTATCTATCTATCTATCTATCTATCTATCTATTTATTTGTTCATTCATCTATCTATCTATTTCTGTTTGTTCATATCTATCTATCTATCTATCTATCTATCTATCTATCTATCTACCTTTCTATCTATCTATCTATCTATCCTTTTTGTCCATATCTATCTATTAGGATTTTTCTCATCTATCTATCTATCTATCTATCTATCTATCTATCTAAGACCATTATATATATATATATATATATGTATATATATATATATATATATATATATATATATATATATATATATATATTTATATCTGTTAATATCACTTATCTTATTATCTATGTCCTCATCTACCACTATCGAATTTATGTCATGCATATCTACTTCATTCGGTATATATATATATATATATATATATATATATATATATATATATATATGTGTGTGTGTGTGTGTGTGTGTGTGTGTAAAATGCGATGGAATCATATTTTCAAATATCTATATGATAATACTTCTATCTAGTTAATTTTACATACTACTTTGAATGATGAAAAATTTATCTGTGTATTGTTGATATTTACTTTTTGCTGAAAATTATACATTCATTCTTTTTTTCTTTCTTTTCTTTACGAAATCCTCTGGGATTTTTTTCAGTTTCCTTTCTTTATCTGGCCCCAAGAGAGTGCCGTCTACATATCTCTTGTTGTTAAGATTGTAGCCAGCCATGAAATATTCTTGTATGACTTCAAATCTGTTTTAGATTTGCCTCACTGTAGAAGATACACGTCCTTTTCTATTTTAGTACACTTCTTTTTGTTAGACCTGTTGGCGATTTGTTCTCAGCAAATCTTCTAGATCAAGGGACGGCAACATTTCCTAACTATGTGCCGATATAGGGTCCTAAAGTCATTCAGTGTGCCAACAGCATACGTATTTTTTTTTATATATACATGTCAAGATCAATATACCTGTTTTACAATAAATCTCTATCTATAAAAGGCAGGATGTGTGTGTGTGTGTGTGTGTGTGTGTGTGTGTGTGTAACGAATGCACGGCCACAATTTTCGACGGATTTGCACCAAAATTTACATGCACATACTCCAAGTTAGCGCGAAGGCCAAGACCGCCTTTGCATTTTCCAACTTCCATCGATAGTGGAAATAATCGATATTTTCATGCTTCTACGGCAGTTTTCATGTAGTTTGCGGCCATTTTCTACTGGCCAGAGTGAGAGCCTATAGCTGGCTGCCACGAATAGGCTAGAAGATTCTATTGGCCAGCGTGAGAGCCAAGAGCTGACTGACACGAATGTTAAGTAGCATGCTAGCATGCAAAAAAAATCGATAGCTGCATTTGTCACAAGTGGGAAAAATTTAAATCTGCATGGCACTTTACCTCAATTGGCTCATTCGCTTGCTTAAACTCAACGTTGATTCTGATTCCGCAGAACTGGGTTGGGTGTGAAAAAGTATTTGTTGTTAACATTCTTTTTTCATTCGGTTTTTCCAGTTACGAATCCTTTTTTAAAGCTGATCGTTTTGTGTTCATTTTGCTTAGTTCTTTTTTCGTAACAGATTTAATGTTTAGTATAGAGCTTAGAAAAAATTCACAGTGTGAGATAGGCAAGAAGTAAGGCATGTAGCAACATCAGCACGGCAAAGGGCACTCTTTTAAAGGCAAGGAAGGGCAAAAATATTTTAAGTCAAGTGATAGCGATTGCTGTATGAGTCGTACGATTTTTGAATCAAGCACGGGCAACGCCGGGCCATGCTGCTAGTTTTATATAGTAATACATCGTACATATACTTTATTATATATTAAAATTGAAACAGCTTTGTGTTGTAGTAGTTATTGACGCTCTCCACAAAAGATGAAGAAGCGACTCGAGGTATGATTCTACAGAAGGATGCTGAGGATATCACGGATCGAGCGTTTGAGCAACAACGAGGTCTTAGAGAAAAGATGCACACAAGGGAGACGCTTATACTTAACATCAACAAGAGGCAGCTGAAGTTTCTGGGACACATATTGAGGAAGGAGGGCCTGGAGAATCTGATGCTCACAGGTCGAATAGAGGGAAAGTGAGACAAGGGATATCAATGTATAGCATAGCTTAAGCAAGTGGATGACAAAACATGACCTGGAGAAAGTAGGAAAGGGACAAATCTTATTAAGAGCTATAAGAGATAGGGAGATGTGGAGAGCCATGATCGTCTTCGTCCTGAAGAGACACGGCACGTAAAAAGAAAAGATGTTATTTGCGGCTGCGTGCCATTGGAAATTGCTTGGTGTGCCACGTGTGGCACGCGTGCCGTTGATTGCCGGCCGATATTCCAGATTATGTTTCCCAAATAAATTGAGCTTTCCTAGCAGTGCAAATAGTTCTTAGTTTCTTAACGTATCATATGGTTTTAACTAGTCTATGAAATATAAATGTATGTCTTTCTGCATTTGTTCTATTGATAGGCCCTTTTTCTAGCTTTCCTTTACTAACTTTTCGAGGTGGTCCTGTATTTTTTCCGGTGTTTGTCCTCAGGGAAGTTTCATTTTTGTATCTTATGCTGTCAAGATTCTGCCCAACAATATTAGACCCAGGCTGGATATCCACTTCCCTCAGGATAGCCTTGGGGCATAATCATGATTGTGTTCTTAAGCAAATAAAATATAATCATTGTTTTGTTTAAACGGTTTTTTTCCTTCTTCTAAAAAAGCGTCTATACTTCCTTCCCTGTCGGCTGAGGCTTCAGAATACGCCGACTGCAACTTTGCCGAGGAGTAAGACCCCGCCAAATGAGGCGTCCTGTAAGACGATAAACTACATCCAAGAGCAAGGCCTCGGATCAGGAGGTTTTGAGGAGCGTGGGACCACCTCTTAATTGCTGGTGTTCCCAGGTCCAACATGACCCGGGGTGGTAGCACCTGTTAGGGTCCCAGCTATGGGCAAATAGTTAACTCCCAAATTGGGGTCAAAACACTATGAAAGTATAAAAATTGATTTTAATAACATCAATTCATTTTTGTAAAAATTATTACCAGCAATGAATTTTTGAAGAAAAAATTATTATCACAATACATTATTACCAGTAATACATTTATGAAAAAAAAAATTACCAGCAATACATTTATGAAGGAAGAAAATACTACCAGCAATGCATTTTTGGAGGTAAAAAATATTATCAGCAATACATTTATGAATGAAAAAAATATTTCCAGCAATATATTTTTGAAGGAAAAAAATATGTCAGGCAATATATTTTTAAAGAAAAAAATTTACCAGCAATACATTTTTGGAGGAAAAATTATTACCATGAATATATTTTTGGAGGAAAAATAAATTATTACCAGCAATATATTTTTGGAGGAAAAAATGATTACCAGCAATATATTTTTGGAGGAAAAAATGATTACCAGCAATATATTTTTGGAGGTAAAAATTATTACCAGCAATATATTTTTGGAGGAAAAAAAAAGATTACCAGCAATATATTTTTAAAGAAAAAAATTTACCAGCAATACATTTTTGGAGGAAAAATTATTACCATGAATATATTTTTGGAAGAAAAATAAATTATTACCAGCAATATATTTTTGGAGGAAAAAATGATTACCAGCAATATATTTTTGGAGGAAAAAATGATTACCAGCAATATATTTTTGGAGGAAAAAATGATTGCCAGCAATATATTTTTAGAGGAAAACATATTACCAGCAATACATTTTTGGAAAAAAAAAATTATTACCAGCAATATATTTTTGGAGGAAAAAATGATTACCAGCAATATATTTTTGGAGGAAAAAATGATTGCCAGCAATATATTTTTAGAGGAAAACATATTACCAGCAATACATTTTTGGAAAAAAAAAATTATTACCAGCAATATATTTTTGGAGGAAAAAAATATTATCTGCAATACATTTTTTGGAGGAAAAAATTATTACCCCTCAATACATTTTTAGAGGGAAAAAATATTACCAGCAATATATTTTTGGAGGAAAATGTTATTACCAGCAATACATTTCTGGAAAAAATATTAACAGCAATACATTTTTGCAGAAAAAAATATTACCAGTAATGAAGGTCTTTTCGGAATTAAATAAGCCTTTGAGGCCGACATGCTGGAAAACAAACCAAACCAAACAAAACAAAAAACCGTCAATAGTTTCCAATCTAATTACTGAGTATTTTTGCGGTGGTCTCTGGACATTAAACGAATTAAGATGCTACCTAGTTGCATCGTAAATTTTTAAAGGTTCTACGGATAAACGTGACGGTTTGTTCCGACGTCAGAATAAATAGTTGCGTAGAAAATTGATATTTGCTCTGCGAAGCTAATTTCGGCGGACAGTAGGGCTGCGAATCCATTCCGACGAAGCTTAGAAGATATCTTGTAACATCTTTAATTCAGGCAACAACTATTACGACACAGCACGATATCTATCTATCTATCTATCTATCTATCTATCTATCTATCTATCTATCTATCTATCTATCAACCTAACTCTCTCAGATTGTGCATAATCTATCTATCTATCTATCTATCTATCTATCTATCTATCTATCTATCTGCCTCTCTCAGATTGTGCATATCTATCTATCTATCTATCTATCTATCTATCTATCTATCTATCTATCTATCTATCTATCTCAGATTATGCATATCTATCTATCTATCTATCTATCTATCTATCTATCTATCTATCTATCTATCTATATCTTTCCGATTGTGCATTATCTATCTATCTATCTATCTATCTATCTATCTATCTATCTATCTATCTATCTATGCATATCTGCATGTGTATGTATATGTGTGTGTGCATATGTTCATGCGTAATTATTGCACACGTGCTCCAATGCACCCTCCTCATGAAGTCTACTCTGCAGGCTGCCCGTAGACCAGGTTCAATTTACCATTTACCTTGGTGTCTACGAATGCAAAAATATTTCTGCTTGCACATCAAAAATAAAGAACCTTACGAAAACAGTGTGCTAAATGTAAATCTAAGATTGCTCATCTCTCTCTCTTTCTCTCCTCTATATATATATATATATATATATATATATATATATATATATATATATATATATATATATATATATATATATATATATCAGTATCAGTATATATATATATATATATATATATATGTATATCAGTCTGTTCGTTTCTATATATCAATATTTTTTCGTTTTATCTATCTATCTATCTATCTATCTATCTATCTATCTCCAGCTATCTATTTTGGGATATAAATAACAACACTGCATGCTGCCTGGTGTTCGCATCACATCAGATCATCAACATGACATTTCTGATGCCTGCTTCTGGCGTTAGGTCGTAATTCTTATAATTCCCCTAAAAGTTTAACACTTTGAACAATACACACGCAACTACACATGGAACGAAAGATCATGTGTGAGAAAAAGATATTGAAATATGCGAAAGTAGTCATGAAGATACTTATGTGATATTGGGTCTGATTGTTGGTGTTTTTTGTACTGGAGCCCATAACGTTTACTGGATTTTAAATCTAGCCCACTCCGAGCTGATCTCTCTGTTTTTATTTATTTACGTTGTATTATATCGTGGGCCACATTGTGCTATTAATATTTTTGAAGATCGGTGAAATTGTATATGAGTACGGTCAAAAGATAGTCGTGATGAAGTGTGAGATCAGTGCACTTTCAATATATTTTCTTCTAAGTAAATTCTTTTTTCTTTTCCGATTTGTTTGGTCGAAATTGTGGTCAGAACTGTTACGTTGAACTACGAACGCATGTCAATGATTGTTCTGGAATAGATCCCTGAAATGCTCTTATGGATTTTAAAAGATTTTGCCGATGTATGTCATTGCGCCTTTTGTGTAGTGTATATATATATATATATATATATATATATATATATATATATATATATATATATATTCATTCATAACAGGTTCGGGGGTTTTGTATATTATTTGAATTGTTTGCGACGATGGATTTCTCGCCAATTAAATCATTAACCTTTGTATTTGTTTTTGTATGAATAATTCATGAATTTGTAATTTGATTGCACCTTTATTGAAATTAAAATAACTGATCCAAGTGGAACTTTTGGATAATAAGTGCGACTTTACTGTAATTATTGAACAATATAGTTCATGCCGCTTTGACAGAAAATTAACCAGTAAAAAAGAATTCGCTTATCACCATATTTGTACAAGAACGCACAACTGTAAAATTTAAAATCAAACTCAGCGTTGCTACTGCACGCTCCAAAAACAATAACTCATTTCTAATAGCATTTTTCGGATACAACAATACATATATTTTCGTTGTCCTCTTATTACTGAGAGAAAAAACAAGAACAACATCTATTCCATACCTGAAGATGTCTGTAGGAACAGACGAAAGCTTGTAGTAAAAATAAGAACTAATGCAACAGAAATTTATAGAAACAAGGATCTTTTCATTCATAACAGGTTCGGGGGTTTTTGTATATTATTTGAATTGTTTGCGACGATGGATTTCTCGCCAATTAAATCATTAACCTTTGTATTTGTTTTTGTATGAATAATTCATGAATATATATATATATATATATATATATATATATATATATATATATATATATATATATATAAATGTAGGTAACTATACTCGTTTCGAAAAACCTTCGAATTTTTGATTTGCCAATAATCAATTCAATCTCGAGGGAAAAAAAGGTTTTAAAAAAAGAAAGAGCTACAAACATGAAAGTCTGTCGAAAAAAATCGCACAAATACAGGTTTAAAGCCTAAAGAAAAAACCCCGATAGTAGTAAACAACTAACAAAAGAACTCAATACAACCGTAGAGCAGACCTAGTCAAACCTAATGAGCCAGACAAACCTGTTTCACCTAAGAGGATCGTCAGGGAATTCCCTGACGATCCGCTTAGGTGAAACCTGGGTAGGTTTGTCTGGCTCACTAGGTTTATCTATCTATCTATCTATCTATCTATCTATATATATATATATATATATATATAGTCACTTATGACAACATGTCTGGCCACATACACAATTCCGGAAAATCCACGTAGAAAGCAGAACTATACTTAAACTAAACATGAAAACAATAAACAAAAGCTGAAAATTCTTGAAGCTATATATATAAAACAATTGAAGACTAACCTGAACAAAATAAACTACGAAATCTGCACAAATATTATTAAATGCTTATAATTTATAACAGAAGCCATTGGTTTATGCCAACGGCTCCCCATATTTAATACTTTTTGTTTTCACTCTCGCGTGGTCATGTGTGACGTCATGAGCTGCGATGCGATTTTCGCTTCCAGCGTCTCGTATGCACGAGTTTGTCGTTGCTTGGAAATCTTCCATGTAAACAAAAGCAGACTTTCATTATTGTTATGTCTGTGTTTTCTTTAATATATTGTAATGTAATTGTCATTTTTGATAATGCCTTATATAAACCGAAAGCTTAGATAGGATTAAAAACATGTATCAATATGGTGATTTTCTTTCGTCTTTTAATGATAATGTCATTAATCTTATCAGACGATATGAAAAGGAATTTACATAAAATAAATAGACAAAACTTGTCTATATTATTTAATGAAATATGCATCAATATATATATATATATATATATATGTGTGTATAACTGGAAATTGATTGATTCGTTTTCTGCGGCTTATCAACTATTTGCAGGTTACTTAAAGCCAGGAAATATTTTTAGATTTTAAGAATTTTGGCTTAGTGATACAAGTCCTACTATTTAACCCATAGCTGGGGGGAGGACAAGTGGATTCATATCTTCCCAAAGGTATTTGCGCATAAGTGAATCAGACAAACCCAACGGGAATTGGAACTCGGCTCTCCGATTAACAATTCAGAGCCATTATCCATTACACCACCTTCACAGGCAAGCTTACAGCACCTGTTATTCCTACGCGGTCACTCATCTAGGTAGTGACCAAGCACAACATTGCTTAACTTCGGAGATTGTACGGGAATCGGTGTTTCAACGTGACGTGGCCGTGCACCTGTGTAACTGAAAAGAAATTATTGTTGCCGTTGAGTGTAATGGAATCTAGTCTAGTCTAGCAAGATTAAAGAAGGCGTTTTTTTATTACTAATATTGATCTTCCTTCTCGTTAGACTACATGCCATTATGACATGTGGGTGTGGTAGAAAATTTTAACTTTCAAGTTTAATTTAATTAAATGATTGTTCCTCTAGTTATAGTCATATGGTAACACCTAATAGTCATTAGAGTTCTTTCCCTGATGGTGATTTTTAAAGCGTAGCTTAGATGTGGCACAAAGCCGATAATATCGGTCACCCAGTCCTAATTGTTCTTGCGAGACATGCTTGTTAACCATTACACCAAGTAAAGGTGCCCAAATGATTTTCTAAGCTTTGCGCAAATGTGGCTCAAGGCCGATATTATGGGTCACCCAGTGAGGATCGAATTCGCTATTTAGTCGTAATGGTTCTAGCGAGACATGCTTAACCATTACACGAAGTCAAGGTGCCCAACTGATTTTCTAAGCTTTGCTCAAATGTGGCTCAAGGCCGATATTATGGGTCACCCATTAAGGATCGAATTCGCTATTTAGTCATGATTATTCTAGCGAGACATACTTGTTAACCATTACACCAAATCGATGTGACCAAATGATTTTCTACGCTTTGCTCAGATGTGGCACAGGGCCAACTATATGGAACACCCAGTGAGGATCGAACTCACTACTCTTAATTGCTCTAGTGAGACACGCTTGCTAACCATTACACCAAATCGATTTGACAAAATGGCTTATTAAGCTTTGCTCAGTTGTGGCACAAGGCCGATAGTATAGGGCACCCAGAGAGGATTGCACTCACTCTCAGTCGGAATTGTTCTAGCGAGACGCGCTTGTTAACCATTACACTAAGTCAAGGTGCCCAAATGATTTTCTAAGCTTTGATCAGATGTGACACAAGGCCGATAGTTTGGGGTACCCAATGAGGATCGAATTCGCTACACAGTCGTAATTGTTCTAGTGAGACACGCTTGGTAACCATTACGCCAAATCGATGTGATCAAATGATTTTCTACGCTTTGTTCAGATGTGGCACAGGCCCAACAATTTGGAACACACCCAGTGAGGATCGAACTTACTAATCTGTCGTAATTGTTCTAGTGAGACACGCTTGCTAACCATTAAACCAAGTCTATGTGACCAAATCATTTTCTAAGCTTTTCTCGGGTGTGGCACAAGGCCTACTGTATAGGGCTCTCAGTGAGGATTGAAGTTTGCTAACTGAAGTGTCCTTTTCTTTCACGGATGATTGGATGAAGTCAGTTGTATGTGAAGTAGGTAGACATGACAAACCTTGTTAAACGCCTTCGAGATATATAAAGCCACAGCACAAGCGTCGCTGTTCTTATCTAAAGCTTGATAAATAAATTCAGTGACAGATATTAATCTCGGCCTAGAGGAGCGAAAGCCATCTTATTTATCTGAAGGAAGGCTAGGCGAAGTGAGGTGCTTAACAATTCGGAGTTGATTATAGCCTTTCCAAAACGCGCTAAAAATGGAATAGGGCAAAAATTCGAGGCATCAGATGATTCGCCAGAGTCCTTAAAGACAGGATCTACAGAAGGCCACTTCTGGAAAGCAAGAAGCAGAAAGACGTTTGTTGTAGTCTTTAGAGAGAACAAGAGCCAGTTCATCTAAAATTACACATTGCTTTACAACCATCAGTATATTAAATGCCGACACGAGAAAACAAATGATTTTTTTCTCTAAAAGATTCTTGCTATACATGGAATTACAAACATCAAAGCAAACCTTAACTGTTCAATGTTCGTGAAAAGAGATGGTGCATTCTGCAAGACAATACTCCAGATTTGGCCTATCTATATTGATACTATATATAGTTGATAATCTCCCCCCGTCACACATTGTCTACCTGTAACTTTGTATCAGTTATGTGCCATGCGTGATACACTCTTAGGCGATCATGTATCGTTCTGGCAGGGCAGATTTTTTTTCCTGCAGTAGGTTGCCATTTCTTTCTACGGAAAACCAGTTGCCATCCAAGACTATAGAATCCGGTCTGTTCTGCTATTTACGCATAGCTGGGAAGTAGAATAGTATTCATACCTTTCCCAAGGCGATTAGCATGTCAGTCAGAGAACTATGTGCCATCCGTGATACATGCTTAGGCGATCATGTATCATTCGATACATGAGTAACGAGGCAGATGTTTTGCCGCAATAGGTTGCCATTTCTTTCTGCAGTAGACCAGTTACCATCTAAGGCTATAGAACCCGGTCTGTCCTGCTATTTACCCAGAGCTGGAGGGAGATGAAGGGAATTCATACTTTTCCCCAGGGTATTAGCACGTCAGTTAGCTATGTGGCATGCGTGATACACGCTTAGGCGATCATTATCTTTCGACACATGACTGACGAGGCAGATTTTTCCCAAAGTAGGTTGCCATTTCTTTCTGCAGTAGACCAGTTGCCATCCAAGGCTATAGAACCCGGTCTGTCCTGCTATTTACCAATAGCTGGGGAGGAGAAGAAAAGGATTCATACCTTTCGCAAGTGAATGTAGTGGATTCGACTGGAATTCGAACTCTCAACCCGAGCCGCTATCCATTACTCCACCGCACCTAACTTTGTATGCAATGTACAGAGTGAGGCAAAAGTTGCGCACCAGGAATGGGGAGGGGGGTAATGGATAGGTCGAAGAGGTTCTGTTGAGTGGCGAACGAGGTCAGCAGGCCTCAAACGTTTGGATTTTTTTTCTTTGGGGCAATTTGAAATCATCTGTTTATCAGACGCATTCAAGAAATATTGAAGAACTTGAAGAAAGAATTAAATATGAATGCAATTAAATGACAGAGGAAACTCTGCGACGTGTTAATGAATCCTGCAGGCACAGAATTGAAATGTGTTTTGAAAGAGGGGGACATTTTGAAAAAAGGGGGACATTTTGAAAAAAGGGGATATTTGGAAAAAGGGGCATTTTGAAAAAGGGGGACATTTTGAAGAAAGGGGACATTTTCTAAAAAGGGTGACATTTTGAAGAAGGGGTCATTTTGAAAAAGGAGGACATTTTGAAAAAAAGGGGCATTTTGAAAAAGGGGGACATTTTGAAGAAAGGGGACATTTTGAAAAAGGGGGACATTTTGAAGAAGGGGTCATTTTGAAAAAGGAGGACATTTTGAAAAAAGGGGACATTTTGAAAAAAGGGGACATTTTGGAAAAAGGGGGACATTTTGAAAAGAGGGGACATTTTGAAAAAAGGGGACATTTTGAAAAAAGGGGGACATTTTGAATAGCACATATGACAAATATTTAGTAAATAAAATTTTCCTGTATAATTATGGTTTTAATAAATTATCCCGAAGGAGCTCGATTTTTGACATACTCTTAATTCCCATACATCTGTGTTTTGCTGTATTATTTTGCATATGCTTCAACTAATTAATCTCCACCCACGCACACGCATGCACACACAAGATTTGGCTGAATTGGAAATGAGATTTCAGAATAATATATTTGCTTTCAGCTCAGTCTTGCCGACACTTGAGCTGAACAATAAAACTGGTGATTAGAGGATTTCTAGGATGAGGAGCTATCATTATTGACACTCTTTATATTCGGACAATGGCCAAATGGATGAAAGCGTCGATTTGTGAATTTGGTGGTAAAGTGGTTGTGAGTTCAATCCCTGGGTTGGGCAGTGTGTACTTCCACTCAGTGGAAACGGAAAACAACAGAACAGTAGTAAATAAATTAAGGGATATCCCTAGACATGAGCAAGTGAAACGAGAACTGTCTACCCACGTTGATTAAATAATGGATCCGGTTCAGAACTTCCAGTTGGTTATCCAGATATCGACCTCACGAAAGTCGGAGGGTACAACAGCCGAAATGTTGTGATAACAACGAAAATGGCGACAATGCTTTAAAGAGAGAAAAGTTCTTTTTTTTTTCAAGCATAAAAATCAGAAGATTATAAAATTTTATTGATCTTTTTGGAAATTATTCTGTAATATATTATTTGAAAAGAATATTCTGGAAATATTTTTACGTCTGACATTAAAATAAAATATAGACACACATACAAAACCCAGTTTGAATGATAATGAATATGAACATCTGTTTTGTGAGTGATAATATTCCTTTCATTCATGTAACAACCACTAGCTTACAAGAAAAATGTATAATCTGGTATGTGCAACTCTTTGAAGTCATTTTGATGACTCCATTTTGTTCTTTTAACTGAGTATATTTTCTAATAGATATAGTCTTAATGGTCAAGCCATTTAGATTCGAAATTTGATCTTCTTGCCTTTCAGCAGATCAACATATACCGAAGTAACGCTTAATAAAAAACATTCCGATGCCATTTCTTCCGTGAGAGATGTTTGGGGTCTGTAAAAGCCTCCAAAACTACGTCCCTAAGTGTGTCAACCAAATAAGGCAAAAATGTTTTCTCTAAAACATTAACAGCTAAAAGCATCTTAAGACAACAGTGAAATGCTATTCATCATTGTATAGCAAAAGAAGTAAATCCTAATTCACTGAAAGGTCGTTAGCGT
>CAHIKZ030001824.1:2412500-2472500 GCA_903632075.3 Acanthosepion pharaonis | reverse complement strand
GTGTTTAAATGGGTTCTAATGGAGCTGTGATCAGATAGGTGTAACGTAAGAAGTCTGGATATATATATATATATCAGGTCATCCCATAAGTTAGTGTCTAAACATTAGTTGACTGGTACAATTTTGAGAGGGATGTGTGCGCAAAACTTATAGGAAAATACAGAAAATAAAAGAAGAAAAAAAACGTATAGTTGGCGAGATAAACGAAACAAAATTCTGCAAGATGAAGTGTAATAAAGGTTGAAGGACAGAGATAATCATTTCCCCATTAAAGCTGGCGATAAATCACATTTGCTCGTTACTGAAGTGTCCGTTAAACAGTCATTGTTCTTAACAGGAGGCCAGAGCCACTCGATTTGTTTTTTGAGAAGAATTAAGCTTTTATCAGTTTCACTTATTTTCTATTATATTAACTGAGAATTAAATTAAGTGGGTCTGGGCACCCAATGAGAATTGAAATCGGCAATCATCTCGCTTGCCGGTTATCCGATCAACATTAGAACATCGAAATAAATATTTATTAAGCTTTATTTTAAATTTGAGCATCTAGCTTGCCGGTTATTCGATCAACATTAGAACACTGAAGTAAATATTTATTAAGCTTTGTTTTTAAATTTGAGCATCTAGCTTGCCGGTTATTCGATCAACATTAGAACACTGAAGTAAATATTTATTAAGCTTTCTTTTTAAATTTGAGCATCTAGCTTGCCGGTTATTCGATCAACATTAGAACACTGAAGTAAATATTTATTAAGCTTTGTTTTTAAATTTGAGCATCTAGCTTGCCGGTTATTCGATCAACATTAGAACACTGAAGTAAATATTTATTAAGCTTTCTTTTTAAATTTGGGCATCTAGCTTGCCGGTTATCCGATCAACATTAGAACATCGAAATAAATATTTATTAAAATTTGTTTTTAAATTTGAGCATCTGGCTTGCCGGTTATCCGATCAACATTAGAACATCGAAATAAATGTTTATTAAGCTTTATTTTAAATTTGAGCATCTAGCTTGCCGGTTATTCGATCAACATTAGAACACTGAAGTAAATATTTATTAAGCTTTGTTTTTAAATTTGGGCATCTAGCTTGCCGGTTATTCAATCAACATTAGAACACTGAAGTAAATATTTATTAAGCTTTGTTTTTAAATTTGGGCATCTAGCTTGCCGGTTATTCAATCAACATTAGAACACTGAAGTAAATATTTATTAAGCTTTGTTTTTAAATTTGGGCATCTAGCTTGCCGGTTATTCAATCAACATTAGAACATCGAAATAAATATTTATTAAGATTTGTTTTTTAATTTGAGTATGTCACTTGCCGGTTATCCGATCAACATTAGAACATCGACATAAATATTTATTAAGCTCTGTTTTTAAATTTGAGCATCTAGTGGTGATCGAAGTAAGCTGTAAATGCCCGCGATAGGATCCTTACACTAGAGTACGATTTATTAGCTTAGAAGTGAAATTTAAGATGTGCTAGACAATCTTGTCATCACATCACTAGTCCTTTGGGATTAGGGGTCATAGAGACATCACAAGTATTGCACTTATGGTGGTAGTGTCTTCGGAACGATTGTCTGAATAAAACCCTCCCTTGTCATCACACGACCATTCAATGATTGGACGTGTTGGTTGCTTGATTTATTTAATGGCATATCAACTCCTTATAGCTCATTTAATGCCAGAATTTAATTTTTGGTTGGAGCTTTGGAGTTTTAAAAATATGATATATGTTATTCAGCTTCAAAAATTAAATATATTGTAGAGGATACTCAGTTTTATTTTGCATATATATATATGTTTATGCGGACATAATTACGAGAGGCAGTGATATGTGTGTTTTATGTTGTAGTTTTTTTAAAGTTATATTCTGGAATACAGTTTCATTTCTTTAAGAAATTTTGGAATATTACATGGATTAATATTATGAAAGTGTTCTTTTATGTTTTTTGTTTGGTTGGTTGGTTGATTGTGTTTGGCGGCATATCAGCCACCATGGGTTATTTAATGGCGAAATATGAATAATTTGAACACAACTGTATGGCTTCAACTAGAGAAAAAATATACTGTTGGTCATTTTGCTTTTAAAAATGTATTGGTCATTTTACTATATGTTATATTGGTTAATTTTTTCTAAAAAATTATTGCTGGTATTATTACTATAAAAATGTATTTTTATACATTCATAGTACTTTATTTGGGAATGCAATTTTTATCTAGTTTCCTAACATGTTCTACCACCCCGGATTAGGCTGGACCCGTGAACAACATCAATTAAGAGGTGGTTACATGCTCCGCAAAACCTCTAATCTCCCGATCAGATTTCAGGCTGTCCAATGTAGTTTATCGTCTTATCCGGGACTTGATTGGGGTTGTACTGGTTTGTTTTGGGCAATATTGTCTGAATGTGGAACCACCTCTTAATTGCAGTTGCACCCAGGTCCACCTTGACACTAAAACACTATAGTAAAAATACCAGCAATACATTTTTGAAAAAAAATTACCAGCAATATATTTCGGAAAAAAAATAATACCAGTAATAAATGTGGTTCTCGACTAAGAAACTCTTTACAAACATGTGTCAATGAAATCTGATTGACAAACTGATTTCTTACAAAGAATACATATTCTATCCTAAAAAAATCTTGTCGGCATTAAAGAACCCATTGAGGTTGATATGCCGTAAAACAAAATAAACCAATCCAAGATTGTCTAAATAAAACACTCCCTTTTCAGTGGAATTTTTAATTCAGAATTTTATAAACTCATACAGAATTAAATGAGTAAATTATTAAAGTTATGTGTTTCGTAGAAACTTTGCCTACAGGAGGTTGCATTTATTTTAAAGCTACTTGAAAGAATAAGATACACAGCCATTTAAAATTCTACGAACGAGAGCATATAATGTCACATTTTAAGCATTTTAGAATAGCGAAAATAATATTTCAATGTATCATATTTTGGACATTAATCATAGGACGTGCGGATATTCTTTTTCTATGTGCCCAATTCTGTTCAGGGTGCCAGCGATCATAGCCCTCCACAATTTCCTGTCTATTGAAGCTCAAAATTTTGTTTTTTTGTTATAAACTCTGCTCTGCCATAAATTTACTGAAGTTCGCAAGCGAAGTAATGCATTGTTTTCCTCTATCCCTCTTGCCTTCAATATGTCTTGTGTGTATAAAATTTTCCAAGCCCCCTTTCCTCATTATGTGCCCGAAAAATATTCAAATATCTCTTTCTGATGCAAAGTATGTGTCGTTTATATTTTCATTTTCTCTAATGTCCATATGTTAAATCCATGGTAATCTCAGCAACCTTGCTGTTGCTTCAAGAGTCTTCTTCATCTGTGAGAAAATTGTTGAGTATTTACTGTCGTATTGGAATGGCAACCAGTCTAGGAGAACAAATATCCTGGTTCCAAAACCAATCTGAAAACGTGCGAACTCCGTCAGGTTACCTTGCTTACGACATGCCACTTTTGTGGTACCGTTACAAGCGAATATCGTGAAGTGATAACTATAGACAGAAACAATGGAAGGATGTAAAAAATATCACACCAACTTCTTTGCCCGTCTTCATGTTGGTTTTGGAATCAGGATATTTGTTCTAGACTAGTTGCCACTCCAAATCTAGAGATCTCAATCATCTACGTTATTTAACCCTTTGCCGGGTCAAGATGGATTCATGTCTTTTCCAAGAGTATTGCCGGATTGTAAACGAAACAGAATCGGGCGGGAATTGAACTCGACACGTCGAATTAACTTTCCAAAGATCTTAAGTTAGGTAAATAAATACGACTTTCATGCCATTTTCGTGGTCTCAAAATCAGTGCGCGGTCAAGTCCACCTGCTACATCAAACAAAGTTTGGAGGCTAGAGTCAGCTTCAGAACGGATCATGTCTTGTTGGTTCCACAAATTCGCTTCCAGCGATCTCCATCTCGAAGATGAGATATATTATGGGCGAAAAAAGCGTCACCTATTAATGAAGAACCACGCAATACAAATATTACGTAACACTTCAGTACTTTTTTCTTTGTTTCTAATGACATTTTTCTGTTTCTTAATATTTTGTTTAGATTTTAGAAAGAATCCAACTTCACTTTCGGATTTCGGTGTCGCATTTTCCGTCCTCTGTTAAAACATTTATCAGATATTTTATTGTTTCTTAATACTTTGCTTAGCTTTTGGAAGGCATCTTTTGCTATTCCAATACGCGTTCAGATTTCGGTGTCACATTTTTTATCCACTTTTAAAACATTTATCAGATATTTTATTGTTTCTTAGTACTTTGCTTAGCTTTTGGAAGGCAACTTTTGCTATTTCAATACGCGTTCAGATTTCGGTGTCACATTTTTCATCCACTTTTAAAACATTTACCAGATATTTTAATGTTTCTTAATACTTTGCTTAGCTTTTGGAAGGCATTTTTTTGCTATTCCAATGCGCGTTCAGATTTCGGTGTCACATTTTCCATCCTCTGTTAAAACACTTCCCTGATATTTAAATTGTTGTACGTGTTTGATTTTGATATCTCCTATTTCTAATGTGCACATTGAGTTGTTTCTATCGCTGACAAACATGCATTATATCTTCTTACAATTGATACTTTCTCCTTCCTTCTCGCCTTCCGTCTCTAAGAGTTCCTGTAGTTTCCTTCCTATGTTTACTATCCTTTTGCCGTTTTACAACAGTGAAAATATCATTCAATCAATCGCTACACTATTTTGTTCGTTACTTATGGTATTACCTGATAACTTTCTTCTTAGACGGTGTCGATGTTGTTTTCATTATCTTCAAAGTGGTTGTAATGTTCACCAGTTTAGAAGTTAGCCGTGAACAACGATTATTTATCAAAAGTCTGCGCCGTGTGTTTGTATTCTTTGTCGGCAGATCCTTCACCGACAGAAACTTTTGACACTAAATGTAACTAGACTCTAACAGCGTTCTGCTCGACAGAAGAAACGTTTATTACGAGTCGACGCTTTGACTTTTTATATTTAGCCAATAATCCTTTTCAACGTTCTCGGTGGTAATTGGTCATTTCTTTTCACTATTTCTAAAACTACCGTGTGAATAGCTGAGGGATATGATAACCGAATATATTCTCACTTATGAAGCTGCATATTTAAGTCAATATTTTCCAGTACAACACATCAAAAGAGAGGGATGTTTCATCTCATGAATCTATGATGTCCGAATTCAGAATGACTGAAAGCGCCAAGCTGCTGAAGAAGATAAGCGAAGAAATATGAATCTAAAACTAAAATGCAAGGTTCAATAGCCACTCAAGCTATAGGATTAATGTTAAATAATGAACGATTGAAGTCTCAACGAGGCTCCATGCTTTGATTGATCGAGTGATTTGTTTTCTACAACTTTATCTATCGTTTGTAGATAATGTTGGATGAACGGTTGAGTAATGGATAGCGGCTTGGTTTAAGGAGTCAGGGAGCCGAATTCGAATTTCAGTCGGATCCATTACATTCACTTACGTGCTAATGCCCTTGGGAAAGGTATGAATTCATCTCTTCTCCCCCTCTCCGCTATGAGTAAGCAGCAGGATAGACAGGATTCTATAGTCTCGGGTGGCAACCGGTCTAGTAGAAGAAAAATTATGAATTCAAAACTGAATGTAGGAACTGTGGAGTATAGCGGCTTGGTTTGAGGACTCGAATTCTAGTCGGATCCATTACTTGGGAATTACCTTTCGATGGTCTGAATCCTCTTCTTCTACCATCCAGGTATGGGTGAATAGCCGGATTTATAGCAAATTGGGTGGCAACTGGTCTAGAAGAAAAGTAACTCGGAACCCAAAACTGTATGTAACCCAGGGGTAGAAAACACTATACAGCTAAGAAGAAGATCGTTTGTACTGTCTCGATGATCCCGACAACGGTACAATGATGATGCAGGTAATTTAAGGCCAGCAAATACTTTTAGATTGTTAGTGTTGTGGTAAAACCTCCTACAGTATAATGAACTCTTCCTCCTCTGAGATAGGGTGAAGAGTGGGAAGTGAGTGGAGTAGTAGAGATTTTCCAAGCGTAGCTCAGATGTGGCACAAGGCCGAAATTATGGGACACCCAGTGAGGATCGAACTAACTACTCAGTCGTAATATTTCTAGCGAGACAATCTTGCTAACCATTACACCACCTCTGCTCCCAGTGATTTTCCAAGCGTAGCTCAGATGTGGCACAAGGTCGAAAGTATGGGGCTTCCAGTGAGGATCGAACTCACTTTTCAGTAGTAACTGATCTAGCAAGACAAGCTTGCTAACCATTACACAACCTCGAGGTGCCCCCAGTGATTTTCCAAGCTTAGCTCAGATGTGGCACAAGGCCGAAAGTATGGGGCTTCCAGTGAGGATCGAACTCACTACTCAGTCGTAATAGTTCTAGCGAGACAAGCTTGCTAACCATTACACTAACTCGAGGTGTCCTAAGTCAGTGGACGCAGTGCTAATCTACTTATTACTAACACTATTGTTTTGTATATATCTTCAATATACTTTTTCAACCTACCTTCGTCTTTCGTGTTTTTTTTTTCTGGTCCCTAAAAAGGCCACAACAGTAAGATTTTTTGTTTTTAGTTAATTAACCCTTGGCTGGTGGGAGGGGGAGAAAATAAGGATACAAGCATTTCCCAGTGGTATTTGCGCCTAAGTGAATATAACGAACCTAGTTGGAAATAGTACTGGGCTTTTCGATTAACAATTCTAAGCTATTATCGATTACACCTCGCGCACATCCAAGCTTACCGCATCTGGTATCTCCAAACGGTCACTCATTTAGGTACAAACCGGGTTCCAAGTTGATTAACTTCGACGATCGTACCGGGACCCCGTCTTCCAACGTGATATATCCGTAAGCCAGTATCAGGTTGAGTCAAAATAAATTACTTGGTGTAACTTTTTTCGCATCTTTCCATAATTTCTGCCTATAGTTATCACGTCACGATATTCGCTTTTAAGGGCACCACAAAGGTGGCATGTCTTAAGCAAGGTAACCTGACGGAGTTCGCCCGTTTTCAGATTGGTTTTGGAATCAGGATATTTGTTCTCTTAGACTGGTTGCCACTCCAAAGCAAGAGATCTCAATCAGCCACGTTATTTAACCCATAGTGAGGGGCAAGATGGTTTCATGTCTTTTCCAAGAGTATTACCGCATAGTAAACGAAACAGAATCGAGTGGGAATTGAACTCGGCACGTCGAATTAACTTTCCCTGCCGATAACAGCTACACTATTCACACCATTCAACTGATATAACTATATAACAATTCAAAGATCTTAAGTTAGGTAAATAAACACGACCTTCATGCCATTTTCGTGGTCTCAAAATCACTGCGCAGTTAAATCCACCTGCCACATCAAACAAAGTTTGGAGGCTAGAGTCAGCTTCAGAACGAATCATGTCTTGTTGATTCCAAAAATTCGCTTCCAGCGATGTCCATCTCTCAGATGAGATATATCATGGGCGAAAAAAGCGTCACCTGTTGATGAATGTGGGCAGCTGTTGAAGTTCATCTATAAATAAACTGGGGCGTGGCCCATTAAACAAAGTTAAGACACTTGGCATAAATCGGCAAAATGAACACAAAGACGCCACATAATTTGATTGCACCTGCTGTACATGGTTTGTTTATCGTCAAATTCTTCATGTTATTGTTTCATGGAATAATGGATTTTTGCAAGAATTATTTTCATTTTTTTTTTTTAAATTCATTAGAATGATTTATAAAGTTTTAATTTTTTTTAAAGTTCCGTATTAATTCCAGTCGGTTTTGTGATTTTGTTATTAAGTTAAAACTAGTTTTACTAATCATAAATTGAAAAGCATACTGCAATTCAGTAACTCCTAGTATTTAAAAGTATTTTGAATGTTTTTTTGTTTATTTTTTTCTTTTTGTATAGACATGTCGATCTTTGTAAATACAGTCATTTTTGCTTTAAAAATGTATTGGTCATTTTACGATGTTTTGTTGGTCTTTTTTTTTTCTAAAAATGTATTGCTGGTATTATTACTATAAAATTTTTTTTTTATAAATTCATAGTACTTTATTTGGGGATGCAATATTTATCTGGTTTCCTAACAAATTCTACCACACCAGGTTAGGGTGGACCTGTGAACAACAGCAATTAAGATGTAGTTACATGCTCCGCAAAACCTCTAAACTCCCGATCAGATTTCTGGCTGTCCAATACAGTTTATCGTCTTAGGCGGGAATTGATTGGAGTCGTACTGGTTTTTGGGGGCAAGATTGTCTGAACGTGGAACCACCTTGACCCGGAGTGGTAACATCTGTTAGGGTCCCAGTTATGGGCAAATAGTTTACTACCAAAACACTATAGTAAAAATACCAGCAATACATTTTTGAAAAAAAATTACCAGAAATACATGTTTGAAAAAAAATAATACCAGTAATAAATTTGGCTCTCGACGAAGGCCCTCTTTACAAACATACGTCAATGTAACCTGATTGACAAACTGATTTCTTACAAAGAATACATATTCTATCCTAAAAAATCTTGTCGGCATTTAAAAAACCCATTGAGGTTGATATGCCGTAAAACAAAATAAACCAATCCAAGATTGTCTAAATAAAACACTCCCTTTTCAGGGGGGATTTTAATTCCGAGTTTTATAAACTTATACAGTATTAAATGAGTAAATGATTAAAGTTATGTGTTTCGTAGAAACTTTGTCTGCATGAGGTTGTATTTATTTTAAAGCTACTTGAAAGAATAAGGCATTAATTTATTTTTCTATAGTCATGCCCATCTTTTTAAATACGGACGTTCGTACTGCATTATCAGAAAATAAGATCGGGAACTATCGTAAATTTAAACCCAAGGTTCCTAAAATTCGATAAACTATTGGATTATGGAGGATATTTTCCTAAATTTGTAAGATTTCTGCGTAATCAAAACTTTATATAAAAAGGCGCTTACGTTATATTCGTCATGCAAAAAAATATAGTTAAGTTTCCGGCTGTCAGTAAAACTGTCAGGCTGTCAATAAACCTTCCAGCACCTTCTGAAAAAACTTACCAACTTAATAAAAATGCAATTCTGCGTTATTTAAAAATAAAAGTAATATTTTTTTCAAGTCAGATGAATTAAACTGCAAATCACCTAATATTTCTCAAATAAAGTTGCAGAAAAGTATATTATATTTAAAAAAAAATATTTTTAATAAATAGAATTACATTGTACTGATAGATGGCTAAAATCAGTGCTTTTTGCGATTTTTCAAAAAATAAAATAAAAAAATAAATATATCTAATACCAGTCACTTTAAATTCGTTTTGAAATACGGCAAAATATTTTACTTATTGTAAATACGAAACTTAATTTATTAACTTGAAATTAAAACAAAATTAAAAGCTTCAAGAAAGATTAAACAACAAATTTTAAATCTTACGTATCGAGTTTCTTTTGATATATTATATATATATATATATATATATATATATATATATATATATATATATATATATATATATATATATATCACATTATAAAATGGACAAAGTCCGACATTTATTTTAAGACATTTTATGTTTATACATTCTTTTTATAGATACAAATATTTAAGTAAATGCTCTGTTTATAATAAACAGTATTAAACAACATTTACCGGCCTGAATGTCCGAGAAATTTTCACAGAAAATATTCGTCCTCCGACAGGATTCGAACCTGTATCCTGTACGGAACCGTCATTTAGCTTGACGTGCCTTTACCGAAGACGAATATTTTCTGTGAAAATTTCTCGGACATTCAGGCCAGTATATGTAATTAATAATGTTTATTATAAAACAGAGCATTTTACTTAAATATTTGTCTCTATAAAAAGAATGTATTAACATAAAATGTCTTAACATATTTGTCGGACTTTGTCCATTTCATAATGTGTGACCTCATTTGTTTACATTTGATACGCCATGAGCAGAAATGAATGTACGTGAGAGATTCATGGAAGATTGAAGTTTAAATACAGTAAATTCGACCTTGCTAAACGAACACTCCTTCGTGGCCAAATCGGTAAAGGCATGTCAAGCTAAAAATTGTTCCGTATAGAATACAGGTTCGAAACCTGCCGGATGACAAATATTTTCTGTGATAATTTCTCGGACATTCCGTCCGGTAAATGTTGTTTATTATATACTTAAATGTTTCTATCTATGACAAGAATGTATAAAGATAAAATGTCTTTATATATATCTACACACTTACCTACGTATTAAAATTGCATTCTGCGATATTTTAAAATAAAAGTAAGTAATATTTTTCTCCTGATGAACTAGTCGAGGAGTCTAACTGAAATGATGAAATAAAAAAAATGTATGAATAGACAACAATGTCTCTGAAAATTTTGATTTTTTAATTTATCACTATTTTCTATTGTTCGAAACACACACAGATATATATATATATATATATATATATATATATACATACATACATACATATATATATATATATATATATATATATATATATATATATATTTTTCATTTTAAACGCTTATGAAATTCTAATCTTATCTTTATTTTCAGCTGTCAGAACTTTCTGTCGATGTGCGCTTTGATTGCGTAGATCGCAAACGTTCTATCAAAATAAGAAAAACATGAATGTTATATAAAATCACTGAAATTTACTTGCTAATCATAAAGCTTTCAATTTCTTAATATTTATAGCTTGGCAGCTGATAAGTAACATTTTATATCCTTTTAACTCAGCGACCAGTCTTTGCCCTTTCCACCCTAAGATAAATATCAACTGTCACTTATGAAAAGAGAAATCGAGTCTGAGGCAGGATTTACATTATTATATTCTTTTAACTGTAAAGGAACACATGAGACTTGCACGAAAGGACAACTGAATCAAGTGTAGAGGATATATTTTAATATTAGGCAAAATTTCACGGTTTGGAGAGGCATTATGTTTTATCTAAAGGGAAATAATATCAGAAGCGATCAGAGAAAAATATTCGTGACTCTGAAACACGAAAAAAAATGGTACACGAAAAACACGAGAAAGGTTATAAACTACTGGTCAAGACAGTGTGCAATCTACATATATAATGCGAATGTAATACACACATCAGGCAATTCTTCGATTTTTTTTTCTCTCTTTGTCAAACCAACCCACGCCGAGAAACAAATAAGATCTTTAAAAAAAATAGTGACAATTCAGCATTTTGAAATGTAAGCTCACTCAGGTCACTAGACAAGGGAGGAGGTTTATTTTATTTTATTTCTTTTTTTGAATGAAACCTTTCAGAGTCATTCGAGATTATTTGCCTTTTAAAAGAAACTGCACCAAATGACAGAAACCCCGTCCGTTGAGGACTACCAACAGCAGCAACAACTGAAATCGATAGGACATGTAACTCAGAGAGAAAATAATTAAATAATCAAGATTTTGACATTCTAGACTACTTCAAACAAAAGGTTAGGAAGGAAATCCCCAGCAATACTGGAAAGAGCGTTAACAGCTACTGGACTTAAGAAAAAAAAAAACATTTAAATTTAAATTTGGATTAAAAAAAAGGGTGAAAAATATATCAAGGGGAATAACTCTCCTTTTGTTATATAAAATACCCTTATACCAATTAATTTAAACTAGAACACAGGGTGGGAATATAATATGAGGTTACAAATATAAAAAAAATGAAATATAATAGGTCGGGACTATAAATTTAATGCACTAATAAAGGTGAAATTATATATATATATATATATATATATATATATATATATATATGTGTGTGTGTGTCTGTATATATATATATATATATATAAATATATACAGACGTTATAAATTTATAGACTACAGTAATACTGGATTGTATGTGTGCATATATATAATATAATATAAATTTAAATAAATTAATTTTTTTTAATTCTTTGCCTTTCTAACATAAAAAAATTGATTGATATAAATTAATTAAAGTTAATTCTATTAAGTGAACAAACAAGTTTTTACACCTGCTTTTGAAGCATCAGCACGAGAACGCGAACTCCATAACGGTTAGAACATATTTGCACCTGAAGATTGCAAGAACTGCATGAAACTCCAAGTCGTTCTATCGACTTTGGAAATTATGTATATTCACTAACATAAGGAAAAAATTAATTATTTTTAATAATATGTGGAAATCTCCGCTTTTACCTGAAGACGATCGCGAGACCAGAAACACGTGTCGTAAAATTATGTAAAACAAAGCATAATATTTTTTTTTCTAAATAAATCCACATTACAACCAAAAAAGTTTGCGGCACCTCTCTTCTCTTCTTTTTAATATACATACTTTTCTCTCGTTGGAACCACTACAACATATCTCTTTTATATATATATATATATATATATATATATATATATATATATAGACAGATAGATAGATAGATAGATAGATATAAAGTTATAATCTTAAAAATTTTATGTTGACTTTTGTATAATAATTAATTTTCTGTAAGATAATTCGATGAACTTTGGTTAAAGACATAATGAAGAAAGTTTTAATTCAGTTTAACTTTTAAAAATATCACCTCCAACATGAATTTTTTAAAATATAGTATTGTAGTAACATGACATTTTCGGACTTCTAGAACTTTCTGGGGCCTTCTAGAACTTTCAGGAAGCTTCGAGAAATTTTTTTGTTTATTTGTAAGTTTGTATATTATGGCACCTATATAAACTATTAAATGCATTAAAAATAAGCATCTAAAGAAAAATGTATGATTAGCAAAATGAAAAATAAGTCTTCTGAAATATTAAGATTTTATTGCGTATATGGTACAAATTAACTTTCATTTTGTGGGTGATCTTTTTCAAGAAGTAAAAGAAATTAATGGCTTTTTTCATTGTTTTTAGTCAAAAGGTAATCGATTTATGCCACAGGACCATAGAGTTACGAAAAAATCATAACCCTATATATATATATATATATATATATATATATATATATATATATATATATATATATATTTATGTATATATGTATATATTTATTTCTATTGATGTGAGTTTGTAACCCTGGTTTCCACGTTTTTGCGATCGTCAGAGTTTGTCTGACGATCGCAAAAGCGTGAAACTCAGGGTCACAATCTCACATCAGTCCACCCAAATATGTTAGCTCTATCTCTGATATTGAGTGCTTTCTTATAAGTAAGGCGCATATAATATATAAATGATAATATATATAATATATTACACACACATATATATATATTTATATACGCACACTTTTCACACACACACATATATATATATATATATATATATATATATATATATATATATATATATATATATATGCACGCATGTCTATTAATAATTAATTCATTTTGTCTCTTAGCTGAGCTTATCTCACCGGCTATTGTCAGTCGAAACTTAATTTAGCAAATATCTAATAATTTACAGTGTGGTCCGAAAGTCTTGTCACCGCTACATAATATAATTATCTATTTCAAATGGCTGACACGAGTTCCTACTTTTTGAAAGAGAGAGGCTGATTGCAAGTTTCTGGAGACTTGCATTCTGGCAAGAGCATGGAAGATGTGCGACAAGACTTTGTATTACTTGTTCTTCTATTGTTCTCATTACTGTTTTGGTAGTGAGTGACAAGACTTTCGGACCACCCTGTATTTATATCGGACTAAAGCTTATTTACGTGAGAGTGCGCGATGTTCTTCACGATTTCTGATGCCGTCACAAGAAATGCGGACACGAACTGAACAAAGGGGAGTCTGCCGTTGCCTCCAATTGCCCAACCTGGAAGAATAACGATTAACACGATATTCTTTGTGACACAGATTTGGAAGGGAAGAATAAAGAACGTCAAGCCAAGCACCGCTTCTTTGGACCAACTCCCTGTTGTTGATATACACTCAGAACCAGAAAGTAACAAAATATTTACAAAAACTGATTTTAAGTTTCCGATTATAGGGAGACGTTATAAAAGCGAACTTTTTTTTCTTACTTAAGCGTCGATTCGGATTTTTGTTTTTATTGTTTTATATTCAACCGAATTTGAGTTATTATTATTATTATTTTTATTATTATAATTATTATTAATAATATAATTATTATTATATTTATTATTATTATCATTATATAATTATTAATATAATTATAATTATTATAATTATTATTATTATTAATTATTATTATTATTATTAAAAATATAATTATTATTAACATAATTACAATTATTATTATTACAATTATTATTATAATTATTATTACAATTATTATTATTATTATTATTATTATTATTATTATTATTATTTTGATTTCTGGTGTGTCCACATTTCGATCCGGGTACCCACCAGAGACCCAAGGTTAGAAATGGCTTCATGACATTTTCCACTGACCAATTAAAAAAACAAAACAAAAAAAACACACGCACACATATTTTACATAGATAAATCCCTTCGTAAGGTGTGGGCTGTAATCGTGAGAACAATTTTTTGTATTTCTTTAAGGCATGAACTTCCAAGAATCCCTTCAATTAGTCTACTGGAATCTTTTCCAACCAGTCCTAGGGCTCCAATTACAACAGGGATTTTTGATGTTCCCATATGGCACATTTTTGAGATTTCTATTTCAAGGTCCTTGTATTTTGATAGCTTTTGATTTATAATACAATCAAGTCTGCAAGGACTGCCATATTAATGAGGATGAACGTTTTTGTTTGCGGTCTCTAATAACAATGTCTGGGCGGTTAGATTTGATTAATTATTATTAGTAGTATTATTATTAGTATTATTTTAATTATTATTATTATTATTGCTATATATTCCACTGTGGCGGATATTGGGTTGAGGTGTAATGGATATCAGAGAAGCGAGTTTGGATTCCAGTCGAATTCGTTAAATTCCCTAACATGCAAATACCCTTACGATAAGTATGAAGCTACCTCTTTTCCCTCCAGCTATGGGTTGAATAATTGGACAGACTTGGTTCTGTTGTCTTGGTTGGCAACCAGTCTACCACAGAAAGAAATATCTATCGACTGCATGAAAATCTGTCTGAAATGGAACGAAAGATAGATGATCGCTCAGGCGTGCATCACCTATGGCGCTTAACTGACTCACTGATTCAAACAAAGGATGCATTTTAAATAACATTCCAATCGCTTAGAATTTAAAAAAAATATATATGTTGCATTGGAACAAAACTTCGTAGGTCTTTTTAAGTGAATTTAAAAAAGAATATTTAGATAATTTGAGCATATATTTATCCAAACTCATATCTTATTCCTCTACCTTTCGCCATCTTTGTAGTGATTACAGGTGGCTTATTTTGTTTAATCTAGGAAGTATTAGCTCTTCATTGTCGTAAACAAACCATTTTTCATCGCCTCTAATCGTTCTTTCAAAACAAGTCTAGTTTTGTTGCATTTAAGAGGATTATAAATGAAAATGTTGTCCATTCATTTTTTTTCTTAAATCGTCTGACATCCAAACATTGTATTCACGTAACCTAGTGTTTTGAAAATCATTATAACAATGATATGAGATATGCAATGTCATCTATCGTGTGATCAGGATTATTTTTAATCATAATGTCAATTTAGTCATTAGTAACGGATCATTCTCGGTCTTCCGGGTCAATATTTTCGTGTTTCAACCTCGTAGACCAGTTCGTTAACACCTCTATAAGCAATACATAACTTTTCGTTGATTGTACAGCAACTTGCCTTTCTAGAACTATAAGAACATCACATGAGAAAAAATGCGTCACATTTTCCTCCATGTTCACTTTTACATTAAGAGCATTTAAAATTCACGATCCACACACAAACGATAACAGAATTGAAATGAATTGAAATATCGCCTTTAAATATAAGTATGTTGATCATATATTTCAACGAGGCGGGGAAACGTCATCACGTATTGAATCTCCGCCTGTCGGAAGACGCTAAACTGTTTTGTTTCAACTCAGTATCTAATAATGAATTTTTCAAATGCATCCATGATAAAAACGGATTCTTGTGCAAGAAACGTATTATCAGAAGGCGAACCGAATTACTCTATTTGGTCGAGTCATAAATAATTTTCGATCAACCTTATTCGTCAAAAAACAATGTAGGATTACATTTTCTTCAATTTTATATTCGCTCTTAGTTGAAATGACTTGCTATTTGTCAGGCAGTACTTCGATATCTTTTGAGTAAAATTCCGTAGATTTTGACGTGAAAAAATTTTCAATGGACTCTTGGACCTGGTTTTCGTTAAAAAAGGTTTTCCACATCAAAGCGTTCCGTCCAGAGATCGAAAGAGTTAAAAATCGGTTGAGTGAGCGAAATAAAGGGTTCAGTTCGACATTCCAACCACCTGAAAAAGGCCGGAGCGTATACCGGCCGAAAGGTTGTAATAAACATGGCGACAAAGACGAGGACAATAGTCCGAATAATGTAAATAATGTACATAATACCTCATCTCAGAAATATAGACAGCTATTATGATATATTATGATGGTCTGAAAATAATGTTCGATTTTAGAATACGCATTTTAACTGTGTTCAAATACATTTTTACAATAATTGCACACAACTATATTTCTCATTTCTAACGATTCAAGTGATCTCATTGTTAATTCTGTCTGAATCACTTTCAGAATTTTAGTCTCAAATACCTGACGAAACATGTCTATACACTGGAAAATAGTATTAGGTTTATTCGGAAAATAACGTCCGATTTTAGAATGAACCTTTTAATTGGGTTCAAATATATTATAATAGTTTCACAAAAATGTATTACTCATTACTAATGCTTATAGTATCCTCTTTGTTAATTTTATGAGATAACAATATATATCTTTTATATATCATGAACAGTATTGGGGAAATTGTATAACAAAGTGTAAAAGTTTTCTTGGGACGTGTTTCGTCCTTCAGGACATCAGCGGAGTAAATTTGTTATGTTGGTAGGACTACACATGCGCACGGAAGTGGGCTGCTGGGATTTTTTTTTTTTTTATATCAGACGAATTCATTAAGACTCTTTTTCTTTCTATTACTTTTGTAAGTAGGTATTCCACACTGTGATATTAGAAGATCTGCCAAGAATGGTGAATTGTTCTAAGAGCAAATTTACTGTAGATGACCTTGGAATCAAGGCACTCTCTAAATATTTACCCCGTAGTGAATTATTTTTCTCCTTTGATCGGAGTAGCATTTTTTTACGTCAAAATTGTAGTCGGTCTCGTTACGAAGGGTAACCAACGCATTTGACGTATCATTTTGTAAGATGCCTGTTTTATGTGCATATAATCTTTCATTTAGATTCCTTGAGGTTTTATCTATGTATTTTCTGTGACAATTATTACAGGCGATCGAGAAAATTCCTCCTTCACGTTTTAGCTTATTGTTTTGTTTAGTATTGACTAAGTCTTTCATTGTTTTAGATTTAGTGGTAACGCATTTTATGTGTAGTTTAGATAGATTCTTTCCCATTGTAGATGTGATAGAGTTTGTTGGTAGGACAATATATTTTTTGATTCACTGGGTTTGTCTGGAGAGGTATATGTATATATGAATAAAGCTAATATCATGAACAGTATTGGGGGAAATTGTATGACAAAGTGGAAAAAGTTTTCTTGTGTCGCCTTTCATCCTTGAGGTCTTCAGTAGATTAATTTTGTTATGTTGGTAAGACTACGCATGCGCAAGGCAGAGGGATGCAGGGAAGTTTGGATATTTTTTCAGCCGAATTCATTTACAGTCTTTTTCTTTTACTTTCCATCATTTT
Organism: Acanthosepion pharaonis; assembly: GCA_903632075.3. Classification (NCBI taxonomy): domain Eukaryota; kingdom Metazoa; phylum Mollusca; class Cephalopoda; order Sepiida; family Sepiidae; genus Acanthosepion; species Acanthosepion pharaonis. Next base: position 2,454,728 of record CAHIKZ030001824.1, on the reverse strand, counting down.
TGAAAGTAAGTATTCCATACTATGATATTAGATCTGTCAGGAATGGTGAAATATTCTAAGAGCAATGGCTCATATTTACTGTCGATGACCTTGTGAAAAAGACACTCGCCTGACATTTACGCCCTAGTGAATTATTTTCTCCTTTGAAGAGAGTAGTATATTTTATGTCAAAGTTGTGGTCAGTCTCGTTAAGGTAAGGCAACTAACGCATTTGATATATTATTTTGTAAAATGTCCCTTTTGTGTTCATATAATGTTTTGTTTAGATTCCCTGAGGTTTCTCCTATGTATTTTTATGACAATTATTACAGGCCATGAAGTAAACTCCTTCAGGTGTTAGCTAATTGTTTTGTACTGACTATGTATTTTATTGTTTTCGGTGTAGTAGCAACCACTTTTATGTTGAATTTCAATAGAGTCTTTTGCTTATAGATGTGATAGAATTAGAAGGTAGGATAATATATTTTTTTGATTGATTGGATTTCTCAGGAGGGGTCGTTTTGTTTTCTTTTCATTTTGGATTTTGTTTAGATTTTTTTTTCAGCCGAATTCATTTGCAGTCTTTTTCTTTTTCTTCCTATCTCTTTTGTAAGTAGGTATTCCACACTGTGATATTAGAAGATCTGCCAGGAATAGTGAATTGTTCTAAGAGCCAGGGCGCAAATTCTCTGGAGATGTGATCAAGGAACTCTACAGACATTTACATAGTAGAGAATTATTTTCTCCTGAGAGTAGTATTTTTTATGTCAATGTTGTGGTCCAACCAACGCGTTTGATATATTATTTTGTAAAATGTTCCTTTTGTGTTCATATAATCTTTTATTTAGATTTCCTGAGGTTCCTCTTATGTATTTTTTGTGATTAATATTACAGACAATGATGTAAACTTCAGCTCCAGGTTTTAGGATATTGTTTTGTCTAGACCCAGTCTTTCATTGTTTTGGATGTAATAGTAACGACATTTATGTAGATTGTAGATGTGATAGAATTAATAGGCAGGATAATATATTTTTTGATTCATTAGGTTTCTCAGGACTGGCCGTTTTCGTTTTGGAATATTTTATGGACGATCAACATTTTTCCCTTTAGTTTTTTTTCTTTTTATGTGCCGTGTCCCCTCATGACATAGGCGACCATGGCTCCCCATCGCCTCCTATCCCTTGTAGCTCTCAATTAGTTTTTTCTCTCTGCCACCTTCCCATAACCATGTTCTGTCATGCACTTACCTGGTATGTCATGCGTTGCTTTCCCTTGTCTCTCTTTCCTTCTATTCGACCTGTGAGTATCAGATTCTCCAAGCTCTCCTTTCTCATTATGTGTCCCAGAAATTTAATCTGCCTCTTCCTGATGTTAAGTATAAGCCTCCTCGTTGTTTGCATCCTCTCCAAAACATCACTGTTGTTCACGCAATCGGTCCATGTTATCGTTAGCGTCCTTCTGTAGAACCATACCCCGTTGACTCGAGTCTCTTTTTCATCTTTGAGGAGACCGATCAACATTCGCTGCCGTAAAGGAGGACAGATATCACGTAGCAGGTCAATACTCTTATTTGTTATCAAAGAAATGCTCCTGTCTCGCAATACTCTGCCCAGTTTTTGGAATGTTTCCTTGGCCATTCCAATACGTCTTCGGGGCTTAGCGTTGCACTTACCGTTCTCCGTTAAAACACTTCCCAGATAATTAAACTTCCGCACCTGCTTGATTTTAGTGTCACCGACCTGCAAATTACATTTCGGGCTCATCCTTTTACTGATGACTATGCATTCAGTCTTCTTGTAGTTTATGCTTAGTCCTTTCTTCTCGCTTTCCTTCGTTAAGAGGTTTTGCAATTACTTTTCAACGGCCTCTTTCTGATGTTAAGTATAAGTTTCTTTTTCGTATCCTCAGCAACTTTCTGTAGAACAACATTTTTGTTACTTCAAGTCTCTTCTCCATCTTTGAGGAGATTGTCCAACATTCGCTGCCTTATAGGAGGACAGATATTACATAATAATTCAGTACTCATTTCTTTCGTTTCTAACGAAATTTTTCTGTCTCATAATACTGAGCATCGCTTTGGAATTCAACTCTGGTCATCCCAATACGTCTTTGGATCTCAGTGTTGCGCTTTCCGACCTCTGTTATAAACTTGCCAGATATTTAAATTTTGGTACCTATTTGATTTTAGTTTGCCTGTTCAGTAATTTGCATTTTGGGTTCATCTTTTTGCTTATAACCATGCATTCTATCTTCTTGTAGTTTATGCTTAGTCCTTTCTTCTCGCTTTCCTTCGCTACCTTCTGTAAGAGTTTTACTTTAGTTTCCTTATAACAACTTATAACAGTGAACATGGTCATCACTGGTCGGAAATGACGGAAAAGGCTATGAGTTACCCCATTCTGGACGACATCGACCTTCAGCAAGAGTTTCGCTTAGTTGCTCATTGATCTGTGGAGATCTGCTCCAACGGAAGGATTTTTGAGAAATCAGTGTCTATCCAGGTGATTTACAGAATAGTTTTGTAGTGTCTCTATAGTCGTGGGTATCAGTTACTACACGTAATCTTTTTTTCTACGTCAGCCAATGCTTCAACGTGAAGTGGCCATAAGCCTATATATATATATAATAATAAAGTAAAATTTGCCTACGTATATGCCTTATAATATTTAGCTATAGTAGGTCGATGAAAGAAATGAGAGAGAAATACCTTTTGGCCAAATAGAAACATTAAGTGTAAGATGTTAAAAATCGAGATTTTCGAACACGCCTTCAACTGCTTCTTCCTTGTGTTAAGTAAAACAAATTCCTTTTTGTTTCTATTTTCTCAAAAATCTGCTTACATGTTCAGTCCATGATATCGTCAGCATCCTTCTGTAGAACCACATTTCTGTTGCTTTAAGTTTCTTTTTCATCTTTAAGGAGATTATCCAGAATTTACTGCCCTATAGGAGGACAGATGTCACGTAACAGTTCAGCATTCTTTGTTTCTAACGAAGTTTTTTTTCTGTCTGTTAATACTCTGCTTAGCTTTTGGAAGGCATATTTGGTTATCCCAATACGTCTTTGGATCACAGTGTTGCGATTTCCGTCCTAAGTTTAAAAAGGTAAAATAAAGAAAAAATCTCAACAATCGTCACTTGTTGTTTACGGATTTATAAAAGTGCATTTCAAGCCTAATTGAAATTTTAAATAGAATTAAAGTCTAATTAATTTTAAATAGAATTAAAGTTTAATTAATTTTAAATAGAATTAAAGTTTAATTAATTACAGAGTTGTTCACCCTTATTTCTTAGTAAATATTTCTAATCCCTCAAAAATGTATTCAATATTTGACTTCCTATAAATTCTTGATCTTTTTTCTATTTTCAGATCATATGCACCTTAATTCGCTGCCATACAGGAGGACAGATATTACATAACAATTCAATACTCATTTCTTTCGTTTCTAACGAAATTTCTCTGTCTCATAATATTGAGCTTAGCTTTTGGAATGCAACTCTGGCCATCCCAATACGTCTTTGGATCTCAGTGTCGCACTTTCCGACTTCTGTTATAAACTTGCCAGATATTTAAATTTCGGTACCTCTTTGATTTTAGTGAGCCTGTTCAGTAATTTGCATTTTCGGTTCATCTTTTTGCTTATAACCATGCATTCTGTCTTCTTGTAGTTTATGCTTAGTCCTTTCTTCTCGCTTTGCTTCGCTACCTTCTGTAAGAGTTTTATTTTAGTTTCCTATCCGTGCCTGCCACGAGCACGGTGTCATCTGCATATCTTATGTTGTTAAGATTGTGGCCGCCAGTGATAAATCCTGGTAAGATTTCTAATTTTCTCAGAGTTGCCTCGCTGTACAAGGTGAATAAATCTGGTTAGAAGACACGTCCTTGTCTATATGCAGTCGGCTTGCTGCCAGTATAGATTCTTGATAATTCTAATGTCTTTCTCGTATATATAAAGATTGCTGAGTACTTTAAGGAGATCGTTGTAGCGTACTTTGTCGAATGCATTTGCGTAGTCTGCATTTATATTACACTCTTTTATAACATTCTTAGCATTATATATATATATATGTTACTTCAAGTCTCTTCTCCATCTTTGAGGAGATTGTCCAACATTCGCTGCCATATAGGAGGACAGATATTACATAACAATTCAATACTCATTTCTTTCGTTTCTAACGAAATTTTTCTGTCTCATAATACTGAGCTTAGTTTTTGGAAAGCAACTCTGGCCATCCCAATACATCTTTGAATCTCAGTGTCACGCTTTCCGACCTCTGTTATAAACTTGCCAGATATTTAAATTTCGGTACCTGTTTGATTTTAGTGTCCCTGACCAGTAAGTTGCAGTTTGGACTCATCTTTATACTTATAACCATGCCTTCTGTTTTGTAGTTTATGCTTAGTCCGTTCTTTTCACTCACCTTCGTTACCTTATGTAAGAGGTTTTGCAATTACTTTTCCCTGTCTGATACTAGCACTGTGTCATCTGTGCATCTTATACTGTTAAGATTGTGGTCGCCATTGATGAATCTAACGCTGTATTCTACAATGTCACTGTCATAATCGTTAAAGTCAATGGGAAACCTAAATAAATTTGTAAAGATTTCATAACATTGATTATTTGGTTCGACCTCATACCGGCGAAATATATCGTCAATATCTACAGATAAATCGTTACTTATAGACTCTTCATCTTTTTCACCGAACAATCTTGACGAATTCGCCAATTGACTATCTATGTAAAAATACCTAATTCAAAGAGTTATCTCTAGATATATGGGATGCAGTAAGATAGCCGTTGAGTTCAATAAAATATGGAATGATACATTAAAATAAGTAACCTTATATATATATATATATATATATATATATATATATATATATATATATATATATATATATATAATACACACACACACACACACACATATATATAGATATATATATGGAGGAAAGAGTAAAAGTGCGTGTGTGTGCTTTTGAAAATTAAAAAATATTGATAAATTAAAAATTAAAATTGTCAGACACACTGGGTTGTATATTAATATTTATTTGTTTTCTTATTTGAATTAGATTCATCGACTAGTTTCGGCCACCATGGCCATCATCTAGAGAAATAATATTACTTACTTTTATTTGGAAATATCGCATATATATATATATATATATATATATATATATATATATATATATATAGATAGATAGATAGATAGATAGATAGATAGAGAGAGAGAGAGAGAGAGAAAAAGAGAGTAAAGGTAATAAATCCATTGGTATATAATCTAAGTGGTTACTAGTAATGTAGAATATTAAATCTGATCCACAAAGAGAGCTCAATGTATTTATTATTATAGAGCGAATAATTAGTACTCAATAATATCCCAAATTACCTCATATGGGGAATAGAACTATTTCAACGTAGGTAACTTTGGATTTTATTGTGTACTAATTATTTGCTCTGTAATATATATATATATATATATATATATATATATATATATATATATACACACACAAGTGTATGTGGGGGATGACGATATATAAGTTGTTATAGGAAATTTACAAAGTCCGACCATTATTTTAAATCATTTTTATGTTTATACATTCATTTTTATAGATACAAATATTTAAGTAAATGCTCTGTTTATAAGAAACAGTATTAAACAACATTTAGCGGCCTGGATGTCCGAGAAATTTTCATAGAAAATATTTGTCCTCCGACAGGAATCCAACATGTATTCTATACGGAACCGTCATATAGCCTGATGTGCCTTTATCGATTTCGCCACAGAGGTCCTCTCGTTTAGCAAGGTCGATTTTACTGTTTTTAAACTACAATTTTCCATGATTTTCTCAAAAAAAATAAAAATAAAAAAAAAAATAATATCCCCTCCGTTTTCTTATCATTAATATCAATTAAATTTACACGTTTATTTTTTATATCGCAGAAATAAACTTGATAAAGCTGGGACGAAACCGGGTTTTTTTTAGCTTTTAAAATATGCATTAAAATGCCATCTGAATTATGCGCATACCTAGCTATCCTTAAATTTTGTACTACAAAAAAAAAATTGTATATATATAATGAACTCTCCCTTTGGTTTCGACGTATGAGGATCTGACAGCTTATTGATTCAGTTATGAAATTTTGTGCGGCATTTAAGACCCGCTAGTGATTTACAATGGAGGCCACATATGGATCAAGAGAGAGGATTGTGAGATGAGATCACTGTTAGATTGGCTGACCTTTTAGATCTTGCTCTCGATTCTTGAAGACGATTCAGACAAGCAGATTGAAAACTGCTGAATCCACTAAAACACGTTGATCTCCATTATACCCCCTCCAAGGCTAAGCGATCAAGGGTGTTATGTGGTATATTGATAGTTGACAAGTTGCTTTTCTTTGTATCTTAGACATGAGCGTCTTACATTCCTGTAGCCCTGATCCAACTGGCTCTATATTAGGATCTTGGGTATCCTGTCATTAGACATTCTCAAGACATGACCAGTTCACCGTAACTGAGACTGTATGAGAAAAGTCTCGATTCCTCCAATATTACACCTGTTAAACAGGTCTTCATCAGATATCCTATCTTGAAGGTTAACTCCACAGATTGCACGCAGACAGATTTTATAGAAAATATCCAGCTGACGTATATGGTATCTGTATGGAGTCTACGACTCTAAGCCGTACAAAAGGATGGCAAGTACAACAGCTCTGTAAACCCGAATTTTCGTATCCATTCGAATACCCCGCTCATTTCACAAGCGATGGCAAAGTTTACCGAAAGCACTGGTAGACTTAACAATCCAATGCAGGATTTCATCATCTAAAGATCCACTGCAGTTGACTTTGCTACCAAGATAGGTGAAAGACTTTACATAGTTCGATATGGATTTTGATAGATTTTGAATATATTGATGATGCTTCTCTAGAAATTGTTCTGAATTGTGCTGAAGTAGCAAGACAGATAACAAAGACTATCTTCTCACGGTACCTCGTCAATCGACTAAGCACAAACATTGCTTTCACTGTTCTTATTTTGTGAATTGCTTTGAGGAAAAATGCCATTTACAAATTGATAGCGAACAACCGTTACTTTCACAACCTTAATCTCTATCTCCGAATTGTCTTGAATCATTTTCCATTTAAAAAAAAATAAGATAAAGAAATTTCTCGCCTCATATCTCAAAAGGCATCATTGCTTTCACTTCCTTCCTTAACGCAAATTGTTATAAATCAGTGCCCGAAGACTGTTTGATCCCGGATTTTTATTGATTTCACTGCCATCATCATATTTTACAAATCAACTCTAATCTCCACTCGGATCCAGGATAAAACTAATGACACACAGTTAACAGATATTTTCTCCCCGGATATCTTCTCCGTCAATAGCCAGTCGTTAACAATGGTTCCCGTTCTTATTTTATTTTATACTTTTAAGAGACACTCGAGGTAAAGGATTATATTATAAGATGTATAGAGAAGATAACGATTGTACCTACACTTGAACAGCCCAAGATTGTAGTGATCGTGTAAGCATCCCCTTGGGAGTCGGTTCCACAAAACAGCGATTCGTGGAAAGAATTTACGCATCTCACCAAAGGAATACGAAGGTGGTTTGCTAAAATGTGCGTGGCATGGCGAAGTCTGTTTGATCTCGGCATCTTCATGTCGGAATGAAGTATAGAAAATTTGTTGGGATTTGAGGCGAGAAATAAATTAAATTACCTTATCAGATCCGACGACCAGAAACACGAAAATGTTTGTTTCTTTTTGTAAATACAACGCATCTTTGTTTCTTTCTTTATTGCATTCCTTTTTTTCTTTCTTTCTTTTTCTCACTGATGCCACGTAGCGTCTCTGATATATCTTTTATGTTTTTTGCATGTGATCAAAACGGAATAGTCTGTTATTTACGAGGTATCGGCAGGGCGTAACGGTCGTTCTAACTAAGGGACCAACAAGCAGAATTATAATAAGATAATTAAGATATCAATATTTTTCATGTTCTCACTGAAACCAAGTAGCGTCTTTAAGGCGATCTAAATGAAATGGTCTATTATTTATGAGGTATTGACAGGAAGTAACGGTCGTGCTAACTAGCGTAGCAAAGGACAATCACAATTACAATAGCATAACCGGAACACTTCACGATTTCTGCTTACAAACTATTCTGGGATTTGCATAGCAATCTAATTCAGCGATTCTAAATGTGAAGCGAATAGTAAATACACAATTTAAAAATCCTGACGCGGAAACGAATTTAAATTTATAGTTACGAAAAGGGGAGAGAAAAACTAAGGGTATAGCATTCCTAATTAAACAATACCTTTAAATAAGTTTACTATAGCGTAACTTGTAATGGTGAATGAGGCACGGTAGAGTAATGGACAGCTGCTCGGATTGAGGAATCGGAGATCCGAGTTCGAAATCCAGCCGAATTCATTGCATTCACTTACGTGCTAATACCTTTGGGAGAGGTATGAATCCTCTTCTTCGCCACCCCCCTCCCAAGGCAAACAGAGTTCTATAGCCTTGGATAACATCTTGTCTACCGCATGACAAAGTGCAGGAAAAAAAATCTGCCTCGTCGTATCGAAAGATAAATGATTGCCTAAGCGTGTATCACGCATAGGCACATAACTGACTGATAGAACAACTGCAAACTAATGATTTAATCATTTTGCATAAATACCGTTGATGTAATAGCGTTCTTAAAGAACATTTTAGTCAGTATTGTACTATATATGTATATCTGACCACTCGATGTTGCAGACGCTTTTGTGTTTATTCAACTACCAACATTCAACTATACCGAGCAGACCTTAGTTACGGTTTCTGGGAAAGAGCGTGTTATCTAGCGTGATCAACAATTTGAACAAGGCCAGCACGCTCAAGCCCTCGGCCACGATGACTTGTGACTTTGTGCTAGCAAGGTTTCCATCTATCCAATTTCATTTACAAGGCTTGGTTCAACTAGTGGTATTGTTTTCAAGAACTTTCCAAAGGTGCCGCATGCTGGGATCTCTAATTTCATTGCGGCCAGCGTTTCCTACTCTTATGAAAAATGGTTTTAAACATAGAATAATGTTATTCTAATTTACTTTTATGATAATTCTTATTTTATTTTACCATTTTAAGTATTGTTAGATACGTATGATTGTATTTGACATCCGTATGGGGTCGCAATCGTCGAATATTAGTGCCAAATTGTTGTATGCTTGTAGTGAGTAGTCATTTCACAACTGAAATCGACTTATAAAACGGCAATTTGTTTAAAGATGTTTTTGTTGTTGTGCATAATACGCACCTCTGATTTTGTTTATTTTTTTTTTTTTTTTAGAAAAAAAGTACGTATTATACATGGGGAATTACGGTAGATATTAAGAATTGCCTTTAACTTGAAGTGGTTAAAATTGTAATGTCCAGGGATGCGTACACGCAAGATTTTGTTTCAGAAAGTAGCAATATTCTGTAAAAAAAAAAAAAAAATCTTAAACTAACTGCAATAGTATGAATTTCTTGGTGAATGGGTACAATTATCTTTATTTATTCAAAAGTGCTTGACTAATCAAGGAAACCTGGCTAGGTCGAGACACCTCTGAAAAAGAAAAACGGAAATCATTCCGTTTCGAAATTGGAAGATTTGAGAATCGCCAAGAGCGAAGCTGGAATGTTAACCAACAACAGTTAATTGTTTTCAGAACGAGCCGCCACCAAGAATTGTAATCTGGTGTAGGGTTGGGGATTGCGGGGTAGGGGTGGCGGTGGCGAGAGTTGAAACGTCTGCGATGAAAAATCTGAAAGGAAGAATCCGAAAAGAGGACGGAATTTAATTAAGCCAGAAAGTTAAATTTTTCTCAGAAGAGTTCAGAAATTTAATATTACAAGGACTGGGATTTCAACTCCAATCCAACGCGTAACGATGCAGTTTTGAAGAGAAGAAGAAATTAGAAAGAAGATATTATTATAATCTTCAAACGAAGGAAGAGATTCATAATTCAGGTCGAAGAGATAATGAGGCAATTTTTTTTAACATATGGGAAATGAATATAATGAATATTCTGTCTGAAGAGATATCGACTGTGAATCGCTATAAAGCACCACACACACACACACACACACACACACACACACACACACATATATATATATATATATATATATATATATATATATATATATATATATATATCAAGTATATAATTGGTGTATACGGAATGAATTCCAATAACCAACAATTACTATTCTTAAAAGAGTGCTCAATACAAAGTAGAGCAGATATAATTATTTATTTAAAAAAAAAAAAAATTATAACATAAATATGTATACATACATAATATATATGTATACATTTTAATCCCAAGTGTGTGAATGGGGTTCTAAACTCACGCGTAAAACAACACAGACACAATCATATTATAATACATAAGCACCCAGACATATTTAGATATATATATACACACAAAAAAGTGACTAGACAGGGAACATCTCCACGGCCCTTTATGAAAAAAATATAGGGGGGGAAACCAACACGTACATACATACACAATTAAAAGTGGATGCACTTTCCATACACATAGACACCGATAAAGACATGTACACACAGACATTGACCTAGACAATCAGATACCACAACCAATAAATATTTAAGACTAAAAGTGTCATTAAACAAATGCTAGCCACTTATTAAAATATAACTTAAGGGAGCAAATATACAAATATAAAAATCGTTAAAGATAATATTATTTGATATATTAATAAACGAAAATTCCAAAGACACAAGTATAAATAAAAACATATTTTAATCAATTAAGTTGATAATAGTTTTATTATATATTAGGTGAAGAAAAATAAGATAAAAAGAACTACCTACAGAAATAAGGGTACAAGTGTATATATATATATATATATATATATATATATATATATATATATATTATAATTTTTTTTCATATTGACAAAAAACAATTTATTCCCGACAAAGAGGCAACTTCGTTTCGGTGCATTTAGTTGCACCTCGACTGATGAGAACCTCGCCGAAACGAATTTGCATCTCTGTAGTGAGTAAATTTTTTAGTCTAGATGAAAAAATTATAATAAATAACTTTTTCTCTACTATCGGTATTGACCTCTCTTTGAATTAATGCTGTGAACGTTAGAATTCATACATTATTTTATTCTCATTATATTCGGATATATATATATATATATATATATATATATATATATATATATATATCGAATATAATGAGAATGAAAATAATGTCTATATATATATATATATATATATATATATATATATATATATATATAGAGAGAGAGAGAGAGAGAGAGAGAAAGATAGAGAGAGAGTGAAAGAGAGAAGAGAGAATGAGTAGAGTGTGTGTGTGTGTGTTCAGAAACACTATTCGTTAAGTCCTACGTAGCCGAGCGTTTGGGTCCGTTCGTCATATCAATGTCGGTTCCCCATAGGGATGCAGGTTGAATCCTGCCGGAGGACAATTTTTTTTATTGACAAGTGTATGCGAATATTCAGGCCGCTACATATAGTTGTTTAAGAAATACTGTTTAATTAAAAAAAAAAAAGTACAGATCTTTTACTGGAATATGATTATCCATCAAAATAACCTTTAATATATATATATATATATATATATATATATATATATATATATATATATATATATATATTTATTTTGTTTAAACGTTTTTTATATATATATATATATATATATATATATATATAAATTTATTTTGTTTTAAACGTTATATATATATATATATATATTCGTAAAAATAATACGCTATAATTAGCAGTTTTCCCTCTGCCGATTGTTGATGGCTTAGGGATAGAAATTCCGACTGACACCAGTTGGGATTCGATACTGGCTGATGCTTTCGGACGGCTAGTCGTACTGTGAAACAGCAAAAGAATACTGTCTGCGAATGATATGATATATATATATATATATATATATATATATATATATATATATATATATAATATATATATATGTAGCCTGTGTGAAGTTATGTAAATCAAATAAACCTCAATAAGTCAAAAAGTTATGAACCAATATTTGGCAGGTTTAAAATCGTCCAATTCAACACTTAGCAAAATATGCGATGGGAGCAGTGCCATATCCTGTTCAGCTGTTAGACAGGACCCTGAACCCTTTTATGTGAGTTCTAAGGGAATATTTTTGGCCGAATCTACGAGCTCGGAGAACCCACGGTAAACTCGGCCTTGTGCCACATACATCCCTCTTGGGTCGGGGGCTGTTAAATATTAACACTTAACAAAATATGCATTGGGTGCAGTGACATCTCCTGTTCAACTGTCAGACATGACCTTGAACCCGTTTATGAGGGTTCTAAGGGAATATTTTTGGCCGACCCTACGGGCTCCGAGAACCCACGGTAAACTCAGCCTTGTGCCACTATCTATCATTAGTTTCTGAGATATTTAGAATTTTACGAAAAGTTTACGAAAAGTTAGTATGCAGATTAAACTAATATTGGTTTAAGACGTCTGAAATCTAGTAAAAAGTTTTCTTTCTTTTTGTGCATATGTTAAAACATGGGTAAAAGCAAAGATCTATCAAATGCCTGAAAAAACAAAAAAATCACGAAGTTTACATAGATGATATCAAAGGAGTTTTGCAGAGATCATCGAACGATAAAGAAGGCTGTTGAAAATCCAAGTTGACAACTAAAAGCAAAGGCAAATTATTTAAGAACTTGCTTCCTCGAGAAGGACATAAACTAAAGCGAGTTATAACAAAACAACCACTTTTGACCAGAGCTCACATATCATAGAAAAGGCTGAAGGAGTCAAGAAGGACAAAAGGTGTAGAATACTTTATGAATTGGGAACTGTAAATATCTCCTCAGTGACTACCACTCGCTAAAGAAAATATGTTAAATCGTCGAAATTGGGCCAAGAAATACATTAACATATAATTTTTCTAAAGGAATTTTCACAGGCCAAGCTCGATTGACATTTGATGAAGCTGATGGATGGGCCATAGGATGGATTTTATCAAATTTAGACGTGCCTGTGGCTAAAATAACGCAACACGGAGACGGTACTGTTATAATATTTGCAGGAGGAATTAAGATAACGAAATAGCCACCGCCAAGTCCTGATCTGAATCCATTCGAAAATATATGATCATTTGTGAAGATGACATTATATGACGTTGGCAAAAAAAATATGTATAACAGCAAAACAGACATGTGGGAAGCAATTAAAACAACCATGTCGGAAATTAAACATGCCGAAATAAAAAAACAAAAAACAAACAAAACAAATTCAATGGATAATAGACGACTGGCTTTTATTTAGAATAAAGTTCACTATATTAAAATGCAAATGATTCAAAGACGTATATTATGTGTTTGCTATTTGTTCTATCATAGGTGTTGATCAATTCTTTGATGATTTTATTACATTTTAATTTTTTAAGCGCTTCACCCCAAGCAAGGCGGGAAGCCACAAGCGCGCAAACCATATTATAGAGAGTTGGAGCGAGAGCAAATAGGAGTGATAGAAGAAAGGATGAAGAGAAGTTTAGGCGATAGATCAGGGCATTTTTTCCCCTTTGATTTAAATTAAATTTAAATATGAACAATGGAACGAGTCCTATTTAAAATATAGAAGGAGAAAGCCAGAAAATGGAGGTCACATCGGCAAGATCATTGAATAATATTGATCATCATCAAATTATAAAAATGATTTAAAATCAATCATTTTCTTACATAAAAATGTGTGACACGCAGCAATGCGCATGTAATTCAGCTAGTATATATATATATATATATATATATATATATATATATATATATATATATATGAATGATCGGATGTTTTGGATATGTATGTGTGTAAAATGTCAAGTTGTATCGGAAAAAAAAATAGGTTATGCATTCCGAAAATAATTCTACGTATTTTCAGAATTAGTTTAATTAGCCACATATTTTATTCGTAATAGATAAACTAATAAACATATAGAAAAGAACACACACACACACACACACACGCCTGAGCGCACGCAAACACATACACATATGAGTCTTATTACGGCTTGCATTTATGTCTCCACGCGCATGCGTGAAATAGATTTATTTCTTACAAGCGACAATAGAGTTAATTATATTGATAGAAATCCTACTCAGACAGAAAAAATATATATGTGCGGATAATATATATATATATATATATATATATATATATATATATATATATATATATATTTGGTTGGATTGATGTGAGTTTGTGACCCTGGGTTTCACGCTTTTGCGATCGTCAGAGTTTGTCTGACGATCGCAAAACGCGAAACCCAGGTCACAAACTCACATCAATCCAACCAAATATGTTAACTTATCTCTGATATTGAGCGCTTTCTAATAAGTACCGCGCATATAATATATAAATAATTATATATATATATATATTATACATATATATATATTTATATTTATAATATATATACATATGTATATTTATAATATATATATATTTATATTTATAATATATATATTATATTTCTATACATACACTTTTCATATTTGTGTGTATATATATATATATATATATATATATATATATATTACAATAAACGTGCAATCAATTTACAAATACATGAATTATTCACACAAAACTAATGCAAAGGTTAATGATTTAAATGGCGAGATATCCATCATCGCAAACAATTCAAATAGTATACAAAAACCTCCAGATCCGTTATGAATGAATTGATCCTTGTTTATATAAATTTCTGTCGTATTAGTTGTTATTTTTACTACAAGCTTTCGTCTGTTCCTACAGACATCTTCAGGTATAGAATAGAGATGTTGTTCTTGTTTTTCTCTTAGTAATAAGAGGACAACGAAAATATATGTGTTGTTGTATCCGAAAATGCTATTGAAAAAGAGTTATTGGTTTTGGAACGCGCCAAAGCAACGCCGAGTTTGATTTAAATTTTAAAGTGTTTGCGTTTATACCAAATATGGTGATGAACAAATTTTTTTACTGGTAAATTTTTCTGTCAAAGTGGCATGAACTATATTGTTCAATAATTACAGTAATGTCGCACTTATTATCTAAAAGTCGCACTTGGATCAGTTATTTAAATTACAATAAACGTGCAATCAATTTACAAATACATGAATTATTCACACAAAACTAATGCAAAGGTTAATGATTTAAATGGCGAGACATCCATCATCGCAAACAATTCAAATAGTATACAAAACTTATATATAACCGATGAAATTGTAAAATTAACTTAAGTACTACAGGCATTTTCTGTGGTATGTGTGAAATGGTCTTATTATAATTTTGCTTGTCCCTCCCTTCCTTAGACTGCACGCCAGTTACGCCCTGCCAACACAGCAGAAATAATGGACTATTCCATTTCGATCACGTGGAAGGAGAGGAAAATACACTACTTTGTTTCAGTGAGAAAATGAAAGAAAGAAAGAAAGAAAGAAAGAAAGAAAGAAAGAAAGAAAGAAAGAAAGAAAGAAAGAAAGATAGAAGTTTTTAACGTCTCTTGCTAATGTCTAATAAATAATGGACTATTCTCTTTTGTTTGCGTGGAAAAATATCCTGCTTGGCTTCAGTGAGAAAATGATTTAAAAAACAAAAAAAAAAACGAAAGAATGAAAGAATTGATAAACCTGTGTTTATCGTCTGTTTCAGAGAAATTGAAAATGTTGTCATTTTCAAATCTTTTCATTTGTATCCATTTCTTAAAAACAAAACGACCGGAATTTGTAAAATTGTCCTTAGTGTCTATTGTCCCAAGTGATTACGGCCTAGATTTTAGCCATGTTGTTAACTCTTATTAACAACACTTAATAATGGAATAGTTATAATTATATAATCATATAAGTATGTTTAACTGCTGTTTCAGTTAAATGGTAAAAGCTGAAAATTTCAAATCTTTTCATTTGTACCCACTTTTTAAAATAACGACCAGCCTTCATATCTATGATTTATAAGCTCACATATTTAACGATAGGATATTGTAGAACTCGCCATGAGTTTATTCAATCATTAACTTAAGAATTAAGATTCATAAGAAAATTCAAATAGGAAATTTTCACACGTATTTCTAGTTACTTATAATGACGAAATCGTTTGCATAAAAAATTGAACATGTTAACTATAATAGCCATTTTTAATGCTTTTGAATATTTAAATGTTAGATTCAAGACGGAATCTTATCAAATTTGGAATTTCAAATTTATTCGAAGTCTAATTAATGATCCTTATGTAGATTATAAATATATCTATTAATGATTTAATAGGTTTATCTGACAGTAATGAGCAGTATGTCTAAGTCGGTTGAAAGATAAGTCAGTTACACCTCATTAATGTATTACCTATATGGTGGAGCAATTCCTCGGATAAAAGAATCGGAGAGCCATTACATTTACTTACGTGCTAATACCCTTGGGAAAGGTATGAATCCTCTTCTTCTCCCTCCAGCTATGGGTAAATAGCAGTACAGACCGGGTCCTATAGCGTTGGATGGCAACTGGTCTACTGCAGAAAGAAATGACAACCTACTGCAAGAAAAAATCTGCCTCGTCAGTCATGTATCGAAAGATACATGATCGCCTAAGCGTGTATCACGCATGCCACATCACTTACTGACTGATGTGCTAATATTTTTGGGTAAGGTACGAATCCTCTTTTTCTCCCTCCAGCTCTGGGTAAATAGCAGTACAGACCGGGTTCTATAGCCTTGGATGGCAACTGGTCTACTGCAGAAAGAAATGACAACCTACTGCAAGAAAAAATCTGCCTCGTCAGTCATGTATCGAAAGATACATGATCGCCTAAGCGTGTATCACGCATGGCACATAACTTACTGACTGATGTTTTAATATCCTTGGGAAAGGTAGAAATCCTCTTCTTCTCCCCCCAGCTCAGGTTAAATAGCAGGACAGACCGGGTTCTATAGCCTTGGATGGCAACTGGACTACCGCAGAAAGAAATGGCAACCTAATGCGGGAAAAAAATCTGCTTCGTCTGTCATGTATCAAAAGATATATGATCGCCTACACATGTATCACCAATGGCACATAACAGATCTATCTATCTATCTATCTATCTATCTATCTATCTATCTATCTATCTATCTATCTATCTAATCCATTACATTCACTTACGATGGGAAAGATATAAATCCTCTTCTTCTTCGCCCAGCTCTGGGTAAATAGCGTGACAGACCGGGTTCTATAGCCTTGGATAGTAACTGGTCTACCACAGAAAGAAATGGCAACCTACTGCGGCCAAAAAATCAGCTTCGTCACTCATGTATCGAAAGATACATGATCGCCTAAGCGTGTATCACGCATGGCAGACAGACTGACTATATACATAGGAAAACGGTGAAATTTTCACGGGTTGAAACTTGTATTTACTAAGAATGAAAAATTAAAAAATAAAGAAAATAATGTCGGAAAAAACCTGCCCTAAGATACAAAAAAGATGGGAAGGAAGAGACGGAGAATAAACGCTAGGAAAGGAAACACAAAGAAGGAATAAGAAAGAAAAAAAATGCGACGAAGGAAAAAATACAGAAATTACATGACAACCAAGTACGAAAAGAGGAAGTGTGCAAAAAAAAAAAAAAAAAAAAGAGAGAGAGAGAGGGGAAACACAAAAAGAAAGAAAGAAATGAAACAAAAAGAAAGAAACATTCGTTTGAACAAGAAAATGAAGAGTTTGGAAAGAGGATATTTAACAAGTAGACACAAGACAAAAACCTTGTAAAATGAAGCAACTATTTTGAAATCATACCTTATTAATGAGGCAGTTTATCGTTTCTGAGAAATAGTGTACAGTTGAAAGAGCGTAGAAAAGAGCAGCTTCAGGCGATAAAAGTGAAATTGTCAAAAATACAGAGACGCCAAAACAAACAGACAGATGATTAAAGGAAGAAAGCGATTTATTAATCTCAACACCAAAACGTTTTCAAGCAACATCAAACGAAGCTCAGTTAACGAATAATAAAAAAAACTCCAGGACATTAGTAATCATAGCTCTCCACAACTTTCTTTTCTTTTAATGTTTGTACATTGCGAAGAAGCCTGATTATTATTGGGAAGTTAGTAGTTACTTCTTACCTGGCTTTTCCGCAATTTTGAAAGCAGAATTGTCTTTCTCCTGGACTGGTGGTTCTTGGTCGGGTTAGAAAGCACAGTCCGCGCAAATCATTTAACCATAGCTGGATGAGGGAAGAGAAGAGATTGTTTTCTTGACTCTCCCGAGGGCAATGGTGCGAATTGAACTTTATGAAACTATTTCGATTGCAAAGAACTCTTTCTCCATGCGCAAGAATATCTATCAGCATACAACATAAATATAAAATGATTAATTTACACAAACACACACCCACTGACTCTCTCTCTCTCTCTCACACACACACACACACACTCATACAAACAAACACACAGGCGCACAAATGCCAACACTTACACGCACGCGCGCCAACCCAGACACTCTCACACAAACATGTATGTCTTACGGCCAAATCACGTTGAAACATCGCTTCGATCACCGAAGTTAAGGAACATCGAACCTGGATGGTACCAGATTGGTAATCGTTTGGAGAAAAAAAATGGTGCTGTAAGCTTGGATACGCGGTTGGTTTAATGGATAACGGCTCATAACTTTTAATCAGAGAGACGAGTTCCAATTCCTTTTGGGTTTCTTATATTCACTTATACGAAAATACCCTTGGTAAATGTGTCAATCGCCCATCCACTCCCCCCCGCTATGGGTTAATTAGTAAGAATTTTATCACTAAACGTTATTATCTAAAAAATAACTTCTTACAAACTAAAACATATTTACATTATTTACATTATTCGGACTAATGTCCTCATCTTTGTCGCCATATTTATCACAACGTTTCGGCCGTTGTACGCTCCGGCCTTCTTCAGGTGGTTGGAATTTAGTCACCCACCACGAGGGCATCATGTGGCACAAGGCCGGTTTAACGTGGGATCTCCGAGCCCGTGGGCTCGGCCAAAAATATGTCAAACGCCGTCTTCTGTTGTAGTGATCACCGTTCTTCATTTATTCTTTTCTCAAACTCCTCTATATACAGTCTTCTCTCTCACTTTCACTCTCTGTAACTGTTGTGGTGTCTTCCCTCTAATGGGGCTATTGTGAACTCTTCCAGTTACTATAAAGTCAGTAGGACAGTAAAGTCTCGAGGGAACAGGGATATAGCCTGTTTGTTACTGTCGAACTCTCTGCCTTAAGGCAGAGAGGAACCGGACGAGGCTGTGCCGAAGGGCAGAATTTCGTCGTCGTCGGTAGACAGACCCGAAACCGCTTATGTGTGTTCTACGGGAATATTTTTGGCTGAGCCTACGGACTCGGAGAACCCACGGTAAACTCGGCCTTGTGCCACATAAATCCCTCATTGTGGGGGCTGTTAAATATTAACAGTGATATAGACTGAACACTGGTCAACCGACACACACTCCAAAGTCGTGTAACACACTTCCGTGGTATTTACTGTTTGATACACTGTTTATCTTCAACCTTCTGTTTTGTTATTTCTGAACTAATTATTTGGTCACAACAGTAACCCTCTGCGTGCTAGTGGTACTCCGGCTTTGCTGGGGGTGAAATGCTTAGAAAAATGTACATTTTTAAACGCACACCCACAGAGATTCACACACACAGACGCGAGCACGCACACACACACATTGTTTAACATATTAAGAAATAATATAAAATTTGTTACATTTATTTCAATAACAATAAAGAATTCAATTAGTACAAAATTAAATAATGAAAACCTAAAACCTGAAGCAGAAGCTTAACTGTTAGACTGAAAATAATGTCACCGGGAACACGATGGTGAAAGATCTACGAAATTAAATAAAATGGAAATATGAATACGAAAATGAGGTTTTAAAAAGCTATACCCTTAATGCATTAGCCGATTACCGTAATCATTATGGACATCATTCCGAAGTTCTGATAAAAAAAAAGAGTATTAAGGCGAAAATATATAGAAAGTGCAGTAATTTCTGAGTTTTGCCCGATAAATTTACGTCCAGAATCCGTATATAATATGACACACACACACACACACACACACACACACACACACACACACACACAGAGTTAACAGTGTTCGTGTGTTAAAAAAAGGTGATATGATATATGAATCTGGACGTATATGTGTGTGTGTGCGTGTTTAAAAAGTTGATATGATATATGTATTTGGACGTGTGCGTGAGTATTTTTGTGTGTATGTGATTCTGTCTTAAGAAAGGTGATATGACATATAAATCCGGACGTGTGTGCCTGTTCAGAAATGTGTTAAGATGCATGATTCTGGACGTCAATCTATCGGGCAAAACTCGGAAATTCCCGCACTTTCTATACATTTTCAACTTAATAAATTGCACTCACAAACACCCATATATATATATATATATATATATATATATATATATATGTGTGTGTGTGTGTGTGTGTGTGTGTGTGTGTGTGTGTGTGTGTGCAAATATGTAGAAAATAGGAAAGAACACGTTAGGTAAATAATCCGGGGTTCTTTAGTATTTTTGTTTTATTTTTAAAAAACAGTGCCCCATACAGAAATATTCGTTTATGCATGTTCCATTAAAAACGACAGACAAGGTACTACGGTTAAGCATTTTATTTAATTTTTCTTGTGTTCTAAAAAGAGCATTCTTTTCTGGACAAAGGGTGTGTAAGAACTGTCCAAATGTTTTATAGTTCCGAGCGCTTTCGGCTATACCTTTAGCCATTATCAAGGATGATTCAATTTTTCAGATTAATTGAGTGTGTGCATTATGCGTATGTTTTAGTGTGTTGTAGGAATGTTTTTAATTTCCGAATACGGTTAGCACATTGTGGCCTTGTTCGTAGCTAATATTGTTTAGAGTTGCTTTTTTTTCTTTTTTTTAATATTAAAACTTCTATTATTTTTATTCTTTTTTTTTACAAGTGGATGAAGTTATTATGTTTGTGCTTTTACGCAGTCTTTGTTCAGAAAAGAAAGCTCTTGTTCGAAGACAAGAAAAATGAATTAGAACGCTTAACTGTAGAACCTTGTCTGTCGTTTTTATTGAAACATGCATATATATATATATATATATATATATATATATATATATAGATAGATAGATAGATAGATAGATAGATAATATTAGTGGTAAATATACACATACATATGCAACCATATATTTAACATATATAAATATATAAACATACATACATACATGCACATACATATATATTTGTATAGAAAAAAAATCAAGAGGATAGAATCCAGGTAGAACTCAATGTCTAGGACAGAGTAAGGATATAATAAAAAAGGCTTAAACACTATATTCCATGGTCATTATTTATTCCATTGTAAATACGATCCAATTCCTTGTAGGTCTGATGAATTGGATCGTATTTACGATTCCAATGGAATAAATTATGACCATTGAATAATAGTGTTAAAGCCTTTTTATTATATATATATATATATATATATATATATGAATAAAGACAATTGAAGAATAAAGAAATTTGCCTCAATAAATTCCATCAGAATGCCAAACGGATCGTCTTAGGTGAGTTTTCACGTTTATTCATGTTGTTCTTTTAAAAATATACTCTATCTGAAATTTCTGTGTTTGTTTGATGGTTTGTGTGTGTGTGTGTGTGTGTGTGTGTGTGTGTGTGTATGTTGGAGAAGCATCATTTCATATTTTATAAAGTTTTGGCTGAAGACCAACAAACATTCATTATTAATTGTTTATATGATTTTTGCCGCGGATCGCAATATTTTTTTTCTGGTTCCCGGGGAAAGTTTGAACGTAAATATGTATTATGAGCGCTTTCCGCTTTTATAGGCCGTTATGTAAGACTTTTATTTTGTAGTCAATTTCTTTCTTTAACCATCTGTCAGTGCAGTTGCTTCGCCATTTCTGCACAACTTACAAAGTCACTTTCACGGCCTCGGACTTCTGTTCCTTTCTTCCCTCTTTTCAAGTTCAACACGATTTATCAGAAACAATGACTTTCTGCATTAATGAACTTAAATCTTACAGAATGACGCCTCATTTTACAGCTCACTTTTTATGGTCTTTTCTTAAATAACTTCTGTAGACATTTCTATATTTTATCTTCGATAATACGAGAACACTTTCGTAATAGCTTATGGAAGCCGAAATCACAGAGAAGCCAATGGACGTTTATGTTCAAATTTGTGACGCAAAACTGTAAAATAAACCCAACGATAGATATAACAAGAAGATAAAAGATCTTAAGGGCTCTGTCTGGTCTTCAATCATATCTGAATAAATTATATATATATATATATATATATATATATATATATATTGGATTGATGTGAGTTTGTGACCCTGGGTTTCACGCTTTTGCGATCGTCAGACAAACTGACTATTTTTAAAAAAAAATTGGATTTATGTAGATTGCATGTATCGGTGTTATTATGGGAGTGGGGGGGGGGAATCGGCGCCATGATGTCACTCATGCTAACGCAAACATAGATGCATGTCCGTACACCCGATGAGGTACGCAGACACACATATACACCTGCTCGTCCGCCGGGACTCATACAGACATAAACATATGTGGATAAGTTTGAGATTTGACATATGTATGTATATGGGTGGTGTTGTCTCTATACATACGCATTTGTATGTTGAAATTCAAAGATTGGAAATGCAGCGAAAATTTCTCGTGAATATCTCGTGAATGTATACGTGTCAGCAATCAGAGCATTTTCTATTTTTTCGCTGAATAATATTTCCCCGCATGTATGCATATACGTGTGGTGGGATCTGTGTAAAATTATGATAGGTAAAAATTACTATTATTTTTATTTTTATTTTTTGAAAAAGGGTTTATTTGTTATTATTTTAAAGCTGGATATTTGCTTGTTTTTGATGACTGTGTATATGTAACTTTTCACACACACACACACACACACACACACACATATATATATATATATATATATATATATATATGTGTGTGTGTGTGTACATATATATATATATATATATATATATATATATATCAGGGAAAAAGTTTTAGCCTACACTTTACGTCCACTGTGGACATTTTCGAGACAACAAACGAAATGAATTTATTGAAACAAAGTATCTATAAACAAAAAAAAAACAAAATGTCGTTAGTAAGTTGAACATTTTAGAAGTTGTATTTTATAATTATTTGGTTTCAATATTTTATAGTGTTTCAAAATTCTTCTAGTTACGAACGGCATTTTGTTTCTTGTTTATTGATACTTTGTTTCCGTAAATTCATTTAGTTTTTTGCCTTGAAAATGTCCACATTGGGCAAAACGCCTCGGCTAAATAGATAGATAGATAGATAGATAGATAGATAGAGAGTGAGATATTGAGAGAAAGAGAGATAGAGACAGAAAGAGAAAGAGAGATAGAGACAGAAAGAGAAAGAGAGAGAGAGGAAAGAGAGGCATATAAAAGGGAGTGCCAGAGAGAAAATCTTCGGAACGGAAGAATGAGAAATGTGTGTGTTTCTTAAGCTAATTGAGCCTTGTTTTGCCGTGATTGCTTTTTCTTCTTCAAGACACACTTGGTTTTTCAACCTGTGTTCTTTGATGAAGGAATAAAATACAATTTCGCTTACAGTCCTTATTTATAGTTTTCAGTCATTTATTTTCTCTCCTCTTTTTTTCATTTTTTCTTTCTTTTTCAATATTTTATTTACTTTTTCATCTCTTCCAACATTCCTCTTTTCACTTGACTCGCATCCTTTTCCATCTTTGCATTCATTTCTTATTTTCTTTACTGTTTATCTTTCTTGTTGCTTCTGTCAATTCGACACTTCTTTCTTCCTTCACGTTATTTTTCCTTCTGTTTTGTTCATCGTCTTTTTGCCTTTATAGCTGGGGCCAATTTTTTTTTTTAAGTTTATTTTTTACAAGGTTATTTACGTCTGCTTTATTTTAGGAATGCCGAGAGAGAAAGGAGAAGACATTCCTTTCTTTTGTAGAAATCCAGAAAAAATCAGTACTCTAATGAACGACAGATGTACGACCTCCATTTAACTATGTATCTCACATTTGACAGGTATGAAATGCTGGTATTATTTCCACCTTACTAAATCTATGCATCTACGGAATTCAGGAAACTATGGGGGTATCTTGCATAAGCTTTAAAATGGAATACCGACACATATATATATATATATATATATATATATATATATATATATATATATATATATACACTGCGTGTCAAATTATTATCGAGATAACATTTTTTCTAATATTTCAAAAATCGTTCAATCAATTCATACAAAATTTTCACACAATGTTCGCCACACTGCGCTGCGCAATTACTGAAATTTTCGTACTGATCTACCCAATGTAAACAAACTGGCGCCATATTTGTTATCATCACGGTGATTTGAGCGTGCCAAATTATTAGAAAAATAGTAAAATTCCCAGAATTAAGCAAACGAAGCGTTTATTAATGTTGAACGCGAATGTTTATGATCAAAAGAAGCTAATAAATAAGATAATCAAACAAATAATAACTGATACAAACAAAGGCACAGTTTTAAACAAATTATTAGGGAATGTGCTTTCCCTGTTTTGAAATTACTTTAAAAAGTCGACGATCCATAGAATTTGTTAATAGATAAATACGAAAATTTCGGTGATTGCGCAGCTGAGTGTTGCCAACATTTTATAAAAATTTTGTGTGAATTGATTGGACGGTTTTTGAAATATTAGAAAAAAAGTTATCTCAATAATAATAATTTGGCACGCAGTATATATATATATATATATATATATATATATATATATATATATAATTATTTATTCGAAAATTAACATAAATAAGTTATAAAATTACTGTTTGTGTATTATAATCTGATTGTGTATGTATTGTCTTTTGCAGGATTTCATCCTCCCTTGCACATGTTTTTGCTTCAAATGTACATAATTTATAACGGAGATCTGAGCAGCATTTGATCTTAACGTTTATTCCAACTTAATTTCAATAAAAATAAATAGAAAAACATGTATTTTTTCCTCAGTTTCTTCTTTAGATAATTTTAGAATTTTAAACTTAATATAGATTAAATTTAAAATTGGTAATTTTGAATTTTGAATTTTATAGTAAAATTTAATATAAATTAGAATGAATTCTATTTTAATTTAACCTTAACATTAAAGCATTAAATAATTATCATAACCTAAGTCTGTTGTCTGTTTTTTGAATTCTCATATACTTGTATTTTGATTGGTCATTCCAGCTTACGTAACAGCGTTTCCCCTAGCAAAGGATGTTTGATTGATTTGCACCTTTTAAAACCCTTTATTCTACATTCAACATCATCACTTGATAAGACAGCAGAAGTGTTGAAACAAAATGGCTATTTTTGTAGTGATTTCATAACATATTTATGTTATAATTTTCGAATAAATAATTATATTTGGTCTATTCTGTAATTTTAAGTGTAGTATTTGTTGGTTATTGGAAGTTATTCCTTAAACACTAATCCTATACTTATATATATATATATATATATATATATATATATATATATATATATATATATATATATATATATATGCGAAAGACACTCCCGTCGTTTTCGACGTTTGTGTGTATTTCAGTTTAGTTTTTTTATGTTTGTGTTTCCTATGGGTCATCAATCCTGTACAGGGATTTGCAAGCAAGTCCACATGAGTGAGATGCTGAACAGTTGACCCTCACATGGGCTGACATATTGGCCTAAGATTTGTGTTGGTTCTTAATTCTCACAAATGGTTGAGACGATTCTTCTCAAAGTTAGTTATACCTCGGTAGCAGGTGTTTCTCTAGTTTGTTCGGTTTTCAACAATATATGGTTTTGTATGGTATATTGATGGATTATGGTGCTCAATATCTGGAATAAATATATGTAGATATAAAAATGCACACTGAAGACTGATTGATGTATCATTTAATATACTCGTGAGTTATTTTTGTTTAACATATATATATATATATATATATATATATATATATATATATATATATATGATAGTGTGGACAACACTAAGTGGCGGCAGTTTGTTTCATGCCCCAACGCAATCTTTAGACCATGTTTCATGCACGAAGACAAATTTTAGGCCATGTGTACGTGTTTTGGGTCAACTATATATATATATATATATATATATATATATATATATGTTGGTCAATGTTGCATTATGTGTAGTAACGACTATTGTATTATCCGAACAGTTATTGGGTGGAATTGTCACGGTTATGCCTCATATTATTCAAGAGATAATTGAGTAGAAGTAAGCGTTAAGATAATATAATAATCCTTAATACACATTATATACCATTGACTAGCATATATAAAGATAATATTCAAGCATGAAATATATTTTTGCCACTTGGTGTTTACCTCAGTGTCCAGTTTTATATATATATATATATATATATATATATATATATATATATATATATATATATATATGTATATATATAAATGATAACTTCCGAAGGAGTATATTAAAATGATATGTCAACAGACGATTATATTGCAATAATGCAGTCAACTGTCCATCTGACCGACGGCCCTAGAACTGCATATAATAATGTGTATGACATTGGTGCGGCCAGTAAGATGCATACTCAACTCATTATATATATATATATATATATATATATATATATATATATATATATATATATAGAGAGAGAGAGAGAGAGAGAGAGAAAGATGAAAGAGAAAGAGAGAGATAGTTAGATTAAATGGGCCGGTAAATGAAATTGGAAGGATAAAAAGCTAATAAAACGATAACAATATTGACAATAAAACTGGTATTTATTACATATTAACTTTTTGATTGAAATGAAGCACAAAGAGATAAATTTTATTGTCGTAATTTTCAAGCAAGTCTGTGTTATTTTTCAGTAATGTTAAGAATAAACAAAGAAGTGAGACCAATCATCAGGGACAACAACAATAAAAGCCTATCTCAAAACACTTCAACCTATCATATCTTAACACAGATGATATCGGATACATACTTTTGACGACTTCGTTCAACAGCGGAGAGGAGAGGCGTAGATCGGAGTTGAAATTTATTTTCAAAATAAATTCAAACTTTGAGGTGTTAAACGGGATTTGAGTTTACAGAGGGAGTATAGCCTCCACAGGGAGATCTACAACCAACAAGATTTCTCGGTAAAGTACGTCCTTGTCTCATTGAAAAAGAACACAGGAGCATTCAAAAATTCCGACTTTAAAATTATCTTCTCGTGCTTCGTTTCAGTTAAGAGGTAAAATATAAATTTTATTGATATTTATTAATATCGTCATTTGGTTTTTATGCTTCAAATTTCATTAACAGGCGTATTAAATGCACATATTATAAGAAGCACACGTGGACCACCTTTTATATATATATATATATATACAGTGTATCACAAAAGTGAGTACACCCCTCACATTTCTTCAAATATTTAAGTATATCTCTTCATGGGACAACACTGACAAAATGACACTTTGACACAATGAAAAATAGCCTGTCTGCAGCATATATAACAGAGTTAATTTATTTTTCCCTCAAAATATTAAAAGCTAAATCCCTGGCAACAAAAGTGAGTACACCCCGAAGAAACTACAACACTAAAAAGTGAGTACACCCCTAAGAAACTACACCCCTAAATGTCTAAATTGAGTACTGCTAATTCATTTGTTTACATTTGATACGCCATGAGCAGTTATGAATGTACGAGATTCATGGAAGATTGAAGTTTATAAGCAGTAAATTCAACCTTGCCAACCGAACGATCCTTTGTGGCCGAGCGGTCAAGGCACGTCAACGTAAATGACGGTTCCGTATAGGATGCAGGTTCGAATCCTGTCAAAGGACGAATATTTTCTATGAAAATTTCCCGGACATTCAGGCCGGTAAATGTTATTTAATATTGTTTATTATAAACAGAGCATTTACCTAAATACTTGTATCTATAAAAAGAATGTTAAACATGTCTTTAATAAATAAATTGTCGAACTTTGTCCATTTCTTAATATATATATATAATACCATGAATTAAGGTAGGTGATCAATATCTTTCACTATTTCTTTTTCTTTACTATTTATGTATTATCATGTCAGCTTAAAAGGCAACAGCTGTGGTAGACTTTTGTCGAGTAGTAAGAGCAAGTGTATAAGAAGTTAGGACCATTAACCAGCGTCAAAAATTGTAGTCACCTAATGTGGAGAACCTTCACATCACCTGAATTCGAGACCGGTGCTTCCCCACCCATCAATCAGCGCAGTGAACATTGTAAACGGCATTCTTTTTAGGTATTCTTGATGTCGATCAGTCGGAATACCATTAATAATACCATTGAATAGGTTACTGCGCCAAGCATGAACCAGTCAATGTCAACATTCAACCGTTGAACCCGATTTCGGTGTTGTCTTATCAAACAGTCGATTAGCGTAGCGGGGACGCCTTGAGTTTTTCAGAATTTGAAAAATTACTGGTCAGAAATTTGATAATCCGAAGAGAATGTATTTCTGTGTGTGTGTGCGGAGTGGGGTAACCCCAGTAGACGAAGAAATCTGAGAACTGATGGATTGCCTTTGATTTTGATTTAAGAGAAGAAGACGCAAAGACGGCTGTAAGAATTAGGAGGAACAAAATTCCTCACCGCTCTCAGATTCCTTAATCTGGCAAGATGGCACGTGGCGACATTGTTGGCTAACAGGTTGACATGCGTCCTCTATATTTATTTAGCCATCCCCTAGTTCCTATATATATATATTGTTATATCTCGTGCAAGATATAATAAACAAAGTAACCCGAGTGCTGGTTTTCAATAATAGGTTTATAATCGAATGTAGGTGTGTCAAGTACAGAGACAGAGTCGGGAGTATGCTAACCTCAATAGGGGTTAACAAATGAAGACTTCACGACTGTCCGCTGTGGTCGTACTTAATCGGCAACCAGTCCGTCCATTATCGTGAATGGGGAAGTTGGGTTTATCATCACAACACACACACACACACACACACACACACATATATATATATATATATATATATATATATATATATATATATATATTTATGTTTTAGATAGATAGATAGATAGATAGATAGATAGGGAGAGAGGGAATTAATGCAATTAAAAGGTTTGTCACTTAGCTGATTGATTTTACCTTTAGCATCCCGACTCCAGAGATTCGTAGACGGACAATCTAGGAATGACACCGTACACTTCTCAGGGGCATTGGCAATTATATACAATATTCGGTTTCATAGACGCAGTTAGCCATGGTTTACAAAATGGTTTTAAGGATTTCAGACCAATCTCAAATCTCAGACCACGTCGAACTTACATTTGTACCATTTTGAAGCAGAGCCTAACTTATTGGGGTTCGTGTAGCAATACGCTTCTTCAAATTGTCATCTCTAGGACTGATTTTCCACTTCTCCCTTAATCGCAAAATTATCCCGAATTTTAGAAATTTACGATAGCAATGTGCCCAGCTACATTGCAATAATTTCCCATTCAGAATAGATTTCATTGCATAGAACCACCATGTTGACCATTTGTGAGTGAAAGTGAGAAATTTCCACATATCCTAAGTCTAATTCACTACACAAATACTATTACAATGGCAGAGGTCATACATCATGTGCGATAATGGGCGATATGCAACGACAAAAAGCTATTGCATCATAAAAAAAAAACCTATGATAAAAGGTACGCCAAAAAAAAAAGCAAATAAAATAAATTTGTTATAAGTAAATGATCTAAACTATATATATATCAAAGGTTAATAGAGTTGAACCATACCATGAACCAGTGGTATTAAAAAGTGCTCAATAAACGTGTGAAAATAAAATAAAATAAATATAAAAATGACATGTCTAGCTTTTAACTTCAAAAATCAGGATGTCAGTTGAATCCGCTACATTGGTTTCAACCTTACGGTCTCCTCAGGCAGTTTTTACTAAATGACCTCTTAACGCTTTATTCTTTTAAACAACAGGGACTTATTGCAAGATGGAAAAGTTTTAAAATGTAGAAGCATTATAACAACCAAAACAATACTGGTAATCTCTGCTAACAGGAAAGATTAGCAATAATGACATTTCCGGAACAAAAAGAACGTTTTGA
Source organism: Acanthosepion pharaonis (assembly GCA_903632075.3). Lineage (NCBI taxonomy): Eukaryota > Metazoa > Mollusca > Cephalopoda > Sepiida > Sepiidae > Acanthosepion > Acanthosepion pharaonis. Next base: position 2,424,520 of record CAHIKZ030001824.1, on the reverse strand, counting down.
ACCATAAATTCGAAGGCTTGAATCCTTGCACATATATTAAGAAATTACACCAAAGCACATATGAAACTGGATAGAAAAAATGTATATTTCAATTACGCCCCCGATCTTTTTATAATATACTTGTTTTTTTTTCTTCCCTTTGTTCTTCTCATTCTCCTTACATCTTCACATCCACCTCCCCCTTTCTATAACAGCCAACGTCGTGAGTTTGTTTATTTTTTAAATAAAAACACTATAGCGCTCATTTTTTTTTTTTTTTAATAAAGTGTTAAGAGGTCATTTGATAAAAATTGCTTGAGGATACCATAAGGTTGAAACCAAGGTATCGGATTCAACTGATGTCATGATTTTTTAAAGTATATATATATATATATATATATATATATATATATATATATATATATATATATGTATGTATTTGTGTGTGTGTGTAAAAATTTCAGGTAGAGTTTAACTGTAAAAGGACAATATGAACAAAGATAAAAAGAAAACTTATCTTCGGCGACGCGTTTCGATAATTTGACTTGATGAAGTCCCCCAGTCCTAAGATAAATTTTCCTTTGTCTTTATCTCTCTCTCTCTACCCTCTCTCTCCCCCTCTCTCCTCTCCTTTTCTCTCTCTCTCTCTCTCTCTCTCTCTATCTATCTATATATATATATATATATATATATATATATATATGTATTGGCGCGTAGACAAGTGCCTAGAACGCTGGCTTATTCGCCTTCGAATCTATATCATCATGGTCGATTTAACAGGAAGGTAGCTTCTTGGTTTTATCGGCCTGGAGATGCAATGGTTGCAGCATGAACCTCCTTGTGGGTGCTGCGTGTGTGGAACAATCACAAATGTGCTTGAACAGGTGTCTGCAACCGGTATTGGTTAACAGTCCGAACAGATGTGTGTGTGCTCGAAAAATGTCAGTAGCGGACCAAAAGGAACTACTTCGAAGCAGATTAAATGCCGAATTGTTATGTGTTGTAGTTTTGTTTTTATAGCACCAGTCCGCAATTTTTTTTTTATCATAGCTCATATAATAATAATAAAAGTAATAATATTAATAACACTATTAAACAAACACACCCACACCCACCAAAAATTTTTCAGCACACACATTTTTTCTTCAACAAACGTTATATAGTAATAATAATCATCATAATAATAATGGAATTGAGTCAAATCACGCACACACACGCGCACGCCCACACCTCCACATTTCACGATAAGGATGATGTTTTTCCTTAACGATAGAATTTGCCCGAACATTAATAAGGTACATTAACCAACAGTTAACACACGTTACGACACCACTAAATGCCGCAGGACCAAATAGAAATTTGATGCATGCACATATACAAACACCTTTTCCTGCCACTACAATCTTGTGGAATGAAACACACGGACATTATCAGACAGACGCAATAACCACTAGAATACACACGCACACACATAACACAAGAAAAATAGAGAGAGAGAGAGAGAGAGAGAGAGAGAGAGAGAGAGAGAGAAGGTAAAATGTTTTAAAGGCGATGAAAAGAAATAATCTTCAAACACACTCTACAAATTCAACAAATAATTTTATTATTGAATGTAATATAATTTTTGTTTTCTTTTAAGCTCAAAGAAATATGTTTATACAGTGGATCGTTCAGTTGATTCTTAGAATTACGTTAAGGAAAATAAACGCAAGCAAAGTTCATGCGGAAATATTTTTTTTTACAACGCAAAACAAAAAAAATTACCTGTGTTAGTTGAGATTGGAGCATATGCATGTGATTGTCACGCGGAAAGCTAAAATCTACGCTCATTTATGTGTGCGTAGCGTAAATATAGCTGCAAGACAAGCTGTCTTTCAATCAGCCAAATATCCACGCAAATACGGCTAATGATAAATAAACCCGAAATATGTTGTGTTTTGTTTTTTATGCAAACTGGTTTCTGAAAATACTTTTAAAGCGAGTAATAATTATACAAAAGTTATTTTAGCAATCAATAAGTTTTTTTTAGGAGTCGAAAGTTAAGAAATAAGTATTCGTTACAAGTATAAAGAAGGTTAGTTTATTTATCTATTTAAGTTGGGCTATGTATAGGAAACATTAGGTTGTCCAGGAAGTTAAAAAGATAGATTTATTCGATTCAGACATTTTATTTGTTAATAAATATATTTCCGAACATTTGATATTAACTTTTTGGAGGGAAACTATTATTGTTAATCATTTTTTTGTGAATATGAGCTTTCATTTCTTTTTTCAGCATACGAGACAGAAATGGTCGACGTCTTTTTCAAAGATTTTGAGCTGCGACTCAAGCAATCTCGCTGATTAGTCAACAAATGCTAATGTAGAAATTTGAATTTGACATTCGGCTGATCCTATCTTTGTACAGAATTGAGGTGATGTGTGTGTGTGTGTGTGTGTGTGTGTGATCATATTTTTCACAGAATTGAGATGTTAGATATACTACAAATCTACTGTTTTTTTTACAATTTTTAACTGTGTTCTACATATATATTTGCATATTTATGTGTGTGTGTGCGCGGGCGCGCTCGCGCATGTGTACGTGTGTGTGTGTGTGTGTGTGTGTACGCATTGGAGAGGTTATCGGTGACCCGAAATGTGCGATTTGAAAGCAGGCCAAGATCGCAGCATTGGGAAAGCTTACTCTTGTCTTAGTTGGTAACCACTCTAGGAGAAGGAAAACTGAATCGAAAACCTGTTGGGCCTGGAGCTGGCAACTCCATCCAGTAAAACATATTTCTTGTTACGGTAACAACAGTCACAACACGAGTGCGTTGAGGCTGTGGCTGTATACTGGATACACACATCTTTGTTGTCTTTCATATACATGCATATATATACATATATATATATATATATATATATATATATATATATATATATATAAAAATATAGTCTTAAGGGGTGTGCTATATTTATGGGATAAAGTGCTCAATATCAGAGATAGAGCGTGTGTAAGTATAAAAGTGAACATAGAAGTCAACACTTAGAGGCGACAGTCTGTTTCATGCTATATGTGGCCTGACGATTGCATATAGCATGAAACAGACTGTTCACTTTTATACTTTATATTATATATATATATATATATATATATATATATATATATATATGTGTGTGTGTGTGTGTGTGTGTGTATATATATATATATATTTCATAATATTCTGCGGGGTACAGGATTTTATTGTAGCAATAAAAAAAATGTTAGACTTTCACTACATTTCATGATAAAAAAGAAAAGCGAAAAATAAAACAAAACACAGCCGACCGGTTTCGTCCGTACTCAACAGAGCTGGATCGAGTGATTATATATTGAAAGGACAATAAAACATTAAAAAAAACCAATGCGTAATATTAATGAAGGCGGAATATAATTTAAATTGAAATCACGTTTAGTCCTAACAGACACTTGCTCTGTTTACAAAGGGAGGGTTGTCTGGGCTGAACATCAATTGTTTCCAATAAATTTATCTGCAATATAGAGCTAGCATGATTCAAGATGGCAAACGGGACAATGCTGAAGGTAGGGACACAATTTGTGTTTTTAATAAGATGCTCCGCGATGGATTGTTCGCACCCATATGTGTTGTTTATAAAGATATATATATATATATATATATATATATATATATATATATATATATAAAGACATTTTTTATGTTTATATGTTCTTTTTATAGATACAAATATTTAAGTAAATGCTCTGTTTACAATAAACAGTATTAACGTCGCTGACCGGCCTGAATATCCGAGAAATTTTCATAGCAATTCTGCGTCCTCCGACAGGAATCGAACCTGTATCCTATACGGAACCGTCATATAGCCTGACGTGCTTTACCGATTGAGCCACAGAGGAGCGTTTTGGTTAGCGAGGTCGATTTTACTGTTTTTAAACTAAAATTCTCATTTGTTTACATTTGAATACGCATCGAGCAGATAGGAATGTACGAGAGAAAATCATGGAGAATTTACTAAAACATTTGTATCTATAAAAAGAACGTATAAACATAAAAAAATGTAAAACAGTTCTCTATTTCATTATATATATATATATATATATATATATATATATATATATATATATATAACTATTTTGCAGAACAACACATTGAATGCATTAGTTTATCACTGTACCGAGAGTGGGCATATTTTGATATGCTACTCTGATCAAAGGAGAAACAATTCACGAAGATGAACATGTTTCGAGAGTGCTTCGATCGCTAGGTCATCTACAGTATATTTACGCCAAGCCTCTTATAACATGTGACTGTTTATGTCAGATCTTCTATTATCACAGTGTTGTATATTCAATAACAAAAGTGATGGAAGAAAAAAGAAAAAAAAACATAAATGATTATATAACCAAAACTCATAAGAAAAGAAATTAAAAATATAGAATTCTCAGCATCTCTCGTTACTGTGCATGTAGTCGCACCAACGTAAAAAATATATTGGGATGAAATCCAAAAGGGCGACACGTTATCCCATATATATATCGTTGACCCCATATATATATATATATATATATATATATATATATATATATATATATATATATATTATCATCGCGGCACGGTGGAGTAATGGTTAGGGCCGTGTTCGAATTCTAGTCTAATCCGCTACTTAAGTGCTAAGAACCCTTGGGAAAGGTATGAAACCTCTTCTTCTCCCTCCAGCTAAGGGTAAATAGCAGGACAGACTGGGTTCTACAGCCTTGGATGGCAACTGGTCTAGGAGAAGGACAACTCTGAATTCTAAAACCGCGGAGGGTCGTTTGGGGACCTTGTGGCACGTAGTGCACTAGGTCTCTGAATTCGGTCCTTCAAAAACTGTGGATGGTTCTGCACAAAGTCTTCATCACTACAATCAAATCCCATCTGCAGGTGTCGAGCTGTCGGTTCCTAGGAACTGATCTGCTTGAGCATCATGCGTCGAATACGACAGGAGAGTCGAATATATATATATATATCTATATATATATATATATATATATATATATATATATATATATATTATATTATATTATATATATATATATATATATATATATATATATATATATATATATATATATATATATGCATTAAGACATTTCTCAATAAATAATTTAGAGAAATATTGTCTACACATTTTTAATATGATCCCCTCATGATTATGGACAAATTTCTTTGTATCCTTATTAAAAGATGAAATAAAATTATCATATTCATACATATTCATTTTATTCCGAGTAACTTCGAAATTATCCCAATGTCGTCATCAGGGTAATGTTTTTTTCTAAAACAAAAACCGTAACGTTTTCCACATCACACGTAAACATTTAATTTTTGAATGAACAAGGCAATTTTGCTTTGAAAAAAAATGATAACAGAAATTTTTAGAAAAATCAAGACCTGGATGACGAGAATGTGGTAAGGTCGAAAGTACTCGTAATAAAATGAATATGCATCAACATGGTAATTTTGTGTGTTCCTTTCATGAAGATACTAAGAAAAAATAATTATGTAATTATGAGAGGATCCTATAGACGATCTTCTTTCAATAAGTATTGAGAATCTTATTTCAATAAGTAGACAAATCTTGTCGAAATTATTTAATGATATATACATATATATATATATATATAAGATGAGAGCGAAAGCAGTACAATTTCAATATTCAAACATTTAATTTACAAATGGGCGTAATGGAAAAAGAAAAAAGAGCAATATTATTTATTTTAGGATATAAAGACAACATTTAAAAATCGCTACACAATTGCAATCGTGTTTCAACACATACCATTGCGTCTCCTCAGGCGATTGTAAATTTTGGTTTCGAAAGCAAAATACATCTTCTTTTTTTCGAAAAAATGTTATAAAACCCCCAAGCCTTATATCATATAGCTCGATTCATAGATGAAGGGCAATGCGTTAATACATACATACATACATACATATATATATATATATATATATATATATATATATATATATATATATATATATATATATATATTTATTAAAACATTTTTAATGTTTAATATTCTTTTTTATAGATACAAATATTTAAGTAAATGCTCTGTTTATAATAAACAGTATTAAATAACATTTACCCTGAATGTCCGAGAAATTTTCATAGAAAATATTCGTTCTTTTGAAAATTTCTCGACATTCAGGCCAATAAATGTATTTAATACTGCTTATTATAAACAGAGCATTTACTTAAATACTTGTATTCATAAAAGAACGTTAAACATTAAAAAATGTCTTTAATAATAAATTGTCGGACTTTGTCCATTTTCTTATATATATATATATATATATATATATATATATATATATATATATATATATATATATGCGTGTGTATGTGTGTGTGTGTGTGCACTTATATAAATTTAGGTGTTTCAGTGCCGATATCCATGATTAGGCTTAAAGATTTCTTAAAATATCCGTAAGATGGAGTGGAGGGATTATGTTGGATTTGTTGCCATAGCTCCTGCTAGGAAAGTTTACTGTTCAAAGTTCACTTGCAAGACAAATTTCTTGTTAGAATCCATTTTGCAAATTAAACCGTGCCGACTATATTGCTGCTAGATCTGGTATATGACTCGAGATTGTAGACTGAATACAAAGACTATGTAATGCCATCGACGCTGTACTGGCTTTCAGTCACTTTCTCACTGCCGTGATGTTGATTCCATTTGCTTTTTCTACAAATATTTTCATGGTAATTGTTCTGGCGAGATTTCTTCCTTGGTGACTCGACTACATGAATTTAATCGCGCTACTAGACTGGAATCTAAGTTTTACTGTTGTCCTAGCATGATGCAACCGTATTTATCTATTGTACATTATTTACATTATTCGGACTATTGTCCTCATCTTTGTCGCTATATTTATTACAACGTTTCGGCTGTTGTACGCTCCAGCCTTCTTCAGTCGTGGCTGACCACATATGGAGAGAGAATGGAGATCACCGCCCTCTGTGGGATCATGTTGAGATCATTGACAAGGAACACCATTGGAAAATTCGTAAACCTAAGGAATCAGCACATATTCTAGGCCACAAAAATATCCTGAGCCGACCAAGCATAGAAATATATACAATATGGGAACCAGTAATAATGAGTGCCAGAGAAAAGCAATGATAACAATATAGTTGCAATATGAGCTCTGGTAAAAACATGGAATGATAACAGCAAAATTGCAATATGAGCACTGGTAAAAATGGTTGCTGAAGACAATACCCAGAAATTCATACCCAGAAATTCATACCCAGATGTGCTCAAGGAGACATGACACAGTGGATAAAGGCGTTGGTTAGATCCAGTGACAGGACCCAAGGAGTGTGAGTTCAATACCTGGCTAAGGCAGTGGAGAACTTTCCGAGGGAAATCAAAAGGAGATAGCTGATAACTTACATCCATCAAACATGGCACATGGAACTAGAACATTCTACCCCAGTGAGCGAAATAAAGGGTTCAGTTCGAAACATGATAAATATGGCGACAAAGATGAAGACAATAGTCCGAATAATTTAAATAATGTACATAATACCTCATCTCAGAAATATAGACAGATTGTCTATTGTAATAATCTCATTTCTCACACTTCTCAACTGTAGAACTCACTTCCGGTTTCTTGTTTTCCTGCAACCTAGAAACGAACTCAGCACATTCTCCATACTACTGGATAAAAGTTTGCTATCGATCGCTCTATGACCGGCGCCCATATATATTTTCATTAGTAGTTCAACATGAGTCGGCATTTAGCGATTGTTGTAAAGCGGACAGTTACCGAGTGTGTTAACCGTAGCGTATTGATACGTGTCTGTGTGTGCGCATGTGCAGATGGGGAATGAGAACGTCTTCGTGTGCACGCCATTGGTACTTTTAAACATCGAGCCTGCAAGCCCGTTTCGAAATGCATTCAGCACAGCTTTCTGTATCACAGTTAGTTCTCTGATTGTATTTCCCCAGGGAATGCACCTGCTAGGAACGCCGGAAAATTAAAAACCAAACATGATGCAATCTCGAAGAATCACACAGATGAATATTCCGTTACGAAAAGCAGCATACTCCTATCTATCTATCTATCTATCTATCTATCTATCTATCTATCTATCTATCTATCTATCCCAGTCTGTTCGTTTCCATCTATCCCGGCCTGTTCGTATCTATCTATCTATCTATCTATCTATCTATCTATCTATCTATCTATCAGATTGTTCATTATGCATGTATGTATATATCTATCTATCTGGTCATTATCTACCTCTCTAGCTAGATAGCAAGCAATCAGTCTACTCATTATCTATCTATCTATCTATCTATCTATCTATCTATCTATCTATCTATCTATTATTATGGCAATAAAGATGAGGACAACACTCTGAAAAATGTAAATCTTTTAATTAGTTACATATCTTGGAAATATAGACAGATCCTGAAGAAGGCCAGAGCGTACGACAGGCGAAACGTCGGGAATATGGCAATAAAGATGAGGACAACAGTTCGAAAAATTTAAATAGTGTAAATAGTTATATATTTTGGAAATATAGACAGATCCTGAAGAAGGCCAGAGCGTACCACGGACGAAACGTCGTGAATAAAGATGAGGACAACAGTTCGAACAATGTAAATATTTACAATATCTGATGTCAGAAATATAGACAAATGATGACAGTTGTTTCTGTTTTGTTTTCTCGAAATTATCATTAATTATATTCTTTTTCGTCTTTGTTTCTATTATCAAAACGTTTCGGCTATGTCACCCACCGGTCTTCATCAGATGCCTGTAGATCCCGGTTAATAAATGCTATAGAGCATACCTAACCCTAACCCATCTAAAGATAGGATTTTTTCCTTTTTTAGTTTTATCCACCTGACAGGGGCTACATAATTCAATTGATTTTTTTTTTCTGGTTACTATTTTACATATTTTGCCCCCACTGTAATGTAGTTCCCCAGTCGCGTATCTATGAATTCTTCCATGGTAATTGTATTAATGAACATTCCTCTATGATAAGAAGACATTACTAATTTAAGCGCAGGACTAGATTGGCGTCAACGTGTCATCATTTTACTTTTGAAATGGTTAGACGGAACCGTCTGTTGTAAGCTAACAGCACTTTTCGTTCGTGGAACTCGCTTTTTCTTTGCCAATTCAGTTTTGGATGGTGAAAAATTCAAATGCAATGTCGGTTTTCTTAATTTCCACGATTTTATTTAGTAATCCTCTTGAATGCATAGGCCGGTAGGCGTAATTCATACTTAAAAAAGCGAACAACAACAACAACAACAACAAAACAAAAAAAGCAAAAAAACAAAAACAAAACAAACAGAACTTCTAACCAAACACGTGTATCCGCTTAAAATAATATTTAGAAAAATTTACTTGTTCAAACACAAACACACACACACACAGATACACACACACACACACACACAGGTACACACTCACAGGTACACACACACAGGTACACACACACAGGTACACACACAGGTACACACACACAGGTACACACACACACACACACACACACACACACACAAACATATGCATACGCGAGGCGCACAAATACACGCACATGCGTGACGCCCCCCCACTCAGTCTGATTACTCAATTGAGAAAATGCGCCCTCAGCAATTTCTTTCTATTACACAGGCCGGTAGACGTCATAAATAGTTTAAAATAAACAGTGCGTCTACTCATATGCGAATATTCACTTAGATAAGGTTTGAAGTTCGCTATATATATATATATATATATCTATATATATATATATATATATATATATATATATAAAGAAATATAGTCTTAAGGTGTGCTATATTTATGGAATAAAGTGCTCAATATCAGAGATAGAGCGTGTGTAAATATAAAAGTGAACATAGAAGTCAACACGTAGAGGCGATATATATATATTACTTGCGAGTTTTTTATAAATATCTTTTATCAAAGCACAAATAATATTGATATGCATACCTTTTCTTCCTTTCTTTCTTTTATCTAATTTTCTTTATTTTTCTGTTTCTTTCTTTTTTATTTTTTATTTGTTTCAATTTCTTTTATATATCTATATATATTATATATATATATATATATATATATATATATATATAGATATAGAGAGAGAGAGAGAGAGAGAGAAAGGAAAGAGAGAAAGAGTCCACTCTTATAGTTAAGCACTTTTTATTCCTGACATCGAGCGCTTATTCGCATAAATATTGCTTAACTTAAAAGTATATTTTGATAGATATATATATATATATGTGTGTGTGTGTGTGCGTGTGTGTGTCTGAGAGAGAGAGAGAGAGAGAGACACGGCGCGTTTTTGTCAGTAAAGTTGGATGAGAATTAAAAAAAAATATAAGGTAATTTATGAAAATAATTTACTTGATATGTTTCTTCGGTGATTGGGCATCAACCGAAAATAAATTTTATTGCAACGAATACAATCGATCTTATCAAGAAAAAAAAACAAAAACAAACAAAAAAAAAACTTACCATTAATCGTTCCAGGAGTGGCTACTTACTTTAACTGCATCATTAATAAAAAAAAAAAACAAAAAAAAAACAAACAAAATCAAACTATGTTCCTTAAGACTAATGTTATTAAAGGCAACAGATGTTTTGTGTCAATTAATTTTATTGATCAACTTTTCCAAGTTACTAATAATCCATCTCAGATGAGGAAATTCCGTCAGACATCATCCCAAGTTTATTTCGGAAAAAAATATGGTCCAGCGAATTGAATTTTCTTTTCGACAACACTTTTTAGAGTGTTGATATCTTTGTAAGCCGCTTGATCAAACAATTTAAATTGTATTTTTGCAAAGGAAAATGTTATTAAACACAACAGACGTTTTGTGCTGATTAATTGTTATCGATTAACTGTTGCCTTTAATAAGATTTGCCTTTGAAGAACATTTGTCGTCTATATACACACAATATACGGGCGCCCACGAGTGGCGTAATGATTAACAAGTTTGTCTCGCCAGAACAATTACGACTGAGTAGTGAGTTCGATCCTCACTGGGTACCCCCTAATTTCGGCCTTGTGTCACATCTAAGCTACGCTTGGAAAATCACTGTGGCACCTCGAGGTGGTGTAATGGTTAGTAAGCTTGGCTCGCTAGAAAAATTACGGCTGAGTAGTGTGTTCGATCCTCACTGGGTGGCCCCTAATTTCGGCCTTGTGCCACATCTAAGCTATGCTTGGAAAATCACTACACACAATATACATATGTATGTATGCATCATAATGGAATATAACAATAATATAATTAAATCAGTTAAACCAGACCAAGGAAAACCGCACGTACACATAGAAAAGATAGCAAAGAAAGGCAAGAAGAAAAGACTAACCTTTAATTATAAGAGAACAGAATGTATAGTCGTTAGCAAGACAGACGACCAAATGTGAGCTCCGAATGGGCAGATACAGAAATGTACCTGTGTAGTGATGTCACTGACGACGGGGAATGTGGCACAGAGATCCGAAGTTGTGACAGAATAGTAAAATATGTTGATATTAATAATTAAAAAGGGAAAGACAAAAAGGAAAGAGCACTGAATTGCTTTGCCATATTTAACTCCCTATATGGCAGTGAATCTGGGACAATGTTCTTATAGGCGAAGGAGAGGCACGAAACGACAGTGACGTGATTCTGCAGACGTGTGGTGAGAATACCATGGACTGAACATGTGAGCAAAAAGGAAATCTTAACGAAAATATTGGAACATAAAGAAAGTGAACATTTCTGTTAGAGATTATAACAAAGGTAGGCAACAATTATAACCTTCCCGGCTAAGAACTGCCATTGTACGCCAACTGTAGCGAACTACCCTCATTCTCTCCGTAATATATTGATCAGGTGTAAATTCCCGCTGCTCTGGTAGTGATTATAAGAAAGGTAGGCTTGTGAAATTCAACCCTAATGCTTGTGGGTGGCTATCGCTGATTGGACCCGAACTATCACCTATCCCGATGAACGGATGTACACTCACGGAGAA
>CAHIKZ030001824.1:2400000-2407500 GCA_903632075.3 Acanthosepion pharaonis | reverse complement strand
TCATAGAAAATATTCGTCCTTTGACAGGATTCGAACCTGCATCCTATACGGAACCGTCATTTACGCTGACGTGCCTTAACCGACTCGGCCACAAAGGAGCGTTCGGTAGGCAAGGTCGAATATATATATATATATATATATATATATATATATATATATATATATATATATATATATATATATATATATATATATATATATATATATATATATATATATATATATATATATATATATATATATATATATATATATATATATATATATATATATATATATATATATATATATATATATATATATATATATATATATATATATATATATATATATATATATATATATATATATATATATATATATATATATATATGGTCACTCCTCCTAAACCCTGCATCTTTCCTGGTAGATGCCAGCCTTCGAATCGTGAATAAAGTGACTAAAATGTGCTGGAGATTGTCACCTACAATTTCAGCCCACATTAATCGTAAAATAATACTGGTGTCCAGCCTCTATTGTACCAGGCGGATTCCGAAGAAGAGACAACTAATCGGTCGTTTGTGCAATAAACCATCGGTAAAAGTTCTCACGTGGTGAGTGATCCTAGGTCGAAAGACCCTGCAGATGTTATAAATGATACAAGAGCTGCTCTCGAAGTACCTACATGCGGTTCTACGAAATATACGATATATATATAGGGCAGTTTGATGTATGCTATTACCTGGGTCGTCTCCGACAGCCCGTAGAGTGTGTTCTTCGTGGTCAGGCGTACGAGCGAATCTCTGTCTTCCTCGATCCATAGTTTGTGGTGCCATAGATCCTGACTCAGCAAACAGCAGCAAAGTTTAGATGAATTGGTCTGAAAACGCAATCTGATACAGCCTTGCAACCTCGCGTCCATTACTATTCGCGCAGTCGTATGCAAAAATCATATCATATATACGATATGAATAGCCTGCCATCGTTAAACGGGACACTTATCTGTTAGCTCACTACTACACAGATTAAAGTGTGTAGAAGTGAGTTAAAGACATACCAGCCACAGATGTACACGAACGACTAATGGAACCTAGTTTAAAAGGCAATAAAGCGTCATCTAATGTAAACTTTCTTTAAACTTAATAACTCAAAAACGAAGGTTTTGTGGACGTATGTTTATATGGACATTTGTCCTTGTTTTTGATGTGAGGAAGCCAACACAAACTTTTGTAAAATTATTTTTGATACAGCCTATATATATATATATATATATATATATATATATATATATATATATATATATATATATATATATAAAATGCAATATATTTCAGTTAACTCACTACTAAACACGATAAACATGGAAGACAGAGAAAACAAATATACACGAATGACAAATGGAACCTCGTCTAAATTGCAACACAGCGCCATCTAACGTATACTTATCTTAAACTTAATAAATCAAAAACATGTTTGTATGGACATTTCGTGTTTGTATAGATATTTGTCCTTGTTTTGGTGGGGGACCTCGCTCCCAAAATTTATAAAAGTATTTTGATGAACTCTGTTTGTATACACGCTTACATACACACAGACATATATATATATATATATATATATATATATATATATATATATATATATATATATATATAGAGAGAGAGAGAGAGGAGGGAGAGAGATAGTAGGAGAGGAGAGAGAGAGTATCTTTTTTTTTTATTTACCACACCGCATTTACGTTATGATAACCAACAATAAAATAATCAATAATCAAAAATATTTTGATACACCTTATATATATATATATATATATATATATATATATATATATATATATATATATATATATATATACATGCATATTTGGGATCCGACAGAATAAAAGGATAAAGAAAATTCTCTGATGAAGCTTTAGTAATATTGAAACATGTTAGATTGATAAACGTTTCCTATTTAACATTTTTCATATATATATATATATATATATATATATATATATATATATATATATATATATATAAAGAGGGAGAGAGAAAGACGCCAGATAAAAAAATGTCAGAAACGGTTTAGAAATACATGTCTGAATAGATAGATAGATAGATAGATAGAAACTTATAGACGAACGTATTAAATGTAAAACAGTCTTTAGCGTGTTCGTTTCAAAGAGGTAATTTCTTTCACATACATGTAAGATGAGAAAACGTGTGATAAAGACAGCTGGAAATAAATGTTTAAAAAAATCCAGACTAAATCATTTCTACATAAGAAGCAGACGTATGCACAAACACACAAACGCAGACAGCAGCGCATCCGCACACACGTACGTATTTAGAAAGCAGTAGATATTAATAGATACATATTTATAAATAAACATTAAGTGTTTTTCATAACCATTTTACATGATGAGCTTCATTACACGGGCTTGCAAACTAAAAACATTACGCAATATTCTAGCACCCACTTTCTCTCAATGAAATTCTTTTTGTTTTTCAATTTATTTACCTGTACTTGTTACCTCAATCAAATGAGGTTACCTTCCTTTCTTTTTTTGCCTTTGCTCTTCTTGGTAAACATTTCTTCAATCCTTGGCGTGGAGTGATAGGCAGCTAGCAAGTGTAGTAAACAGTAAGCACCGAAGTGAGTTCCATTCGGACATCGTGCGTGAGGACTTGTAGATGTTGGTTTCGCAATGTTCAGGCTGAATAAACGTCAATGTATTTTCCTTTGCTTAGTGACAGTATCATTCGATGCCATGGTGGGAAATTGGCTTCTATTGCGTAGTCATATTTCAAAGTTCAAATCAAAACGAAGCCACTGAGTTTGCCTGTTCATTTGCCTTCCAAAACCAGCTTCACAGTTGGTACCTATATATCACTGCCTACTTCTAGCTATCTCTCTCTCCTCCCTCTCCTCCCTCTCTCTCTCTCTCTCTCTCTCTCTATATATATATATATATATATATATATATATATATACTAATATCAGTCGTCAATATATATATATATATTATATATATATATATATATATATATATATATATATGTATGTGTGTGTGTGTGTGTGTATAAATTTCCAAGAGGGATAGAATCCTGGTAGAACTCAATGTTCAGGACAGAGTAAGAATATATAATATAAAAGGCTCAAACACTAATATTCCATGGTTATAATTTATTACACTGGAATCGTAATTACGATCAAATCATCAGACCTAAAATTCAAAAAGAAATTGAAAAATATTTTTAGTATGTCTGATGAATTGATAGTGACTACGATTCCAATGTAATAAATTCTAACCATGGAATATTAATGTTTGAGTCTTTATATATATATATATATATATATATATATATATATATATATATATATATATATATATATTAATATATATTATATATATATATATATATATATATATATATATATATATATTAATATATATATTAATATATATTAATATTTGAGCCTTTTTATATTATATTCTTACTCTGTCCTGGACATTGAGTTTCTACCTAGATTCTATCCTAAATATATATATATATATATATATATATATATATATATATATATATATATATATATATGTGATAATATATAAACAAGTGATAAGGAGCCACCTGCGCTAATGGAAAGCTCTTCAGTTAAATAAATGGAGCACTTTGGCTGATTGATATTTGCAATAACATTCGTAAAGAAAATACGCTAGATTTCGAATCGTAACTCTATCGATTGGGGGTTAGCAACTCTGACAGACGCCAAGTCAGTTGTGTTTCGATCCTAGATTGAGGCATTTTGATGTTTATTCGCCCTGAGGATCTGTGATACAGCGAAGCAGCACTGTTCTCGAATGACTTATATATATATATATATATATATATATATATATATATATAGACCACTGATATTATATAGGTATATTTGTGTATCAAGGTTTTTTTAAACATATTTCGTTTAATATGAGAGACGAGGAAAATTTATTTAATTTTCCTGTCGTCTGAATTGATATTGTGTAAAAGAGAGATTTCTGCAAAATACACGATATATATATATATATATATATATATATATATATATATATATATATATATATATATATATATATATATATATATTAAAAGTGAAAAATTACGTTTCATGCATATGTATATATATAATAGTGTATTTGGGCAGCAATCCCTCTTTTATACAATTTTTATTGAAGACGACTGACAAGGCCCTGCGAAGATTTTTATTCAATTATAATTGAATTCATAAAAGTATTTTCTTTTCTGGACGTAAAGTGTGTAAAAACTGTTCAATATAAATCAGAGCGCTTTCGTAAATATAACAGCCATTCTAAATGAATTCTAAATTTTTTAAAACTGAATATGAAGAAATTCATATCTATGTATCTAAAGTAATGGTAATTTTTTATTTTTTTAAACAAGGTCAGTCTTTTTGGCCGTGTGCATAGTTTATCTTATTGAGTGTGGAGGTTTTCAATACTTCCATTATTTTACATGTGGATGAGACTATTATGGCTGAGGTTCTCACACGTAGCATGCGGACAGACACTGGTAGGTTTCCGTGTGTATTTAAAAATATTCCGATCACTAAAGATGAATATATATATATATATATATATATATATATATATATATATATATATATATATATATATATATATATATATATATATATGAATTATATGAATTCAGTTAAAGCATCACGGATATAATAGAAAGAGAATTCTGTATGAAAGCAAAAGAAAGAAAACTGAATAAAATCTTTTTTTTAATTGTGGTTTCTTGGCAGGTTTTTTTTTTAATAAAACTTGTATAAACGAGGTTTTGTTGCCATAATAATCTATTATATATATATATATATATATATATATATATATATATATATATATATATATATATATATATATATTTGAATATATATATATATATATATATATATATATATATATATATATATTTGGTTGATATATATATATATATATATATATATATATATATATATATATATATTTTGGACATATATATATATATATATATATAGATATATATATATATATATATATATATATATATATATCGTCATCTACAGACAGACTGTTTAACTGTATCACATCTCGTCGGTGTGGCTAGACATCCGATCACTTAGGGCCGGAACCGAAACCCGACCAATTTGGTATGACACAATATTTCTTTTCCGTATTCCTTCCTTCCTTCCTATCTATCTATCTATCTATCTCTCTCTCTCTCTCTCTCTATATATATATATATATATATATATATAGAGAGAGAGAGAGAGAGAGAAAAAGACAGATAAAAGCAATCGTGAGATAGTTATCGGCATTAAGTTTTTCTGTTTCTCTATCTATCCAGCCATGATTCATTTAATATCTATCTATCTATCTATCTATCTATCTATCTATCTATCTATCTATCTATCTATATATCTATCTATCTATCTATCTATCTATATATCTATCTATCTATCTCAGCCTGTTCATTATCTATCTATCTATCTATCTATCTATCTATCTATCTATCTCAGCCTGTTCATTATCTATCTATCTATCTATCTATCTATCTCAGTATTTTCATTATCTATCTATCTATCTATCTATCTATCTATCTATCTATCTATCTATCTATCTATCTATCTCAGTATTTTCATTATCTATCTATCTATCTATCTATCTCAGTATTTTCATTATCTATCTCACCCGTATTTTCATTATCTATCTATCTATCTATCTATCTATCTATCTATCTATCTATCTATGTCAATGCTGTTCCTTCCCGTCTGCTAATGTGTATCTTTTTCGATCTATGTATATGTCATTATGTATATCACCCTTCATATCTCTCTTGTTTTCATTTTATAACACCCTAATGTCTATCTGGAAATATTTCTATACTACGGTATGTGAAGTTTTTGGCCTAATCTTCAAACAGGTTGCGGAGAACCACCCGGAGGTGAAAGTGCTTTGTATCAAGTTTGCAGCAGACAAAGGCAAGAGGGAATGACCTAAAATCTTCCTCTCACTGTCATGAAGTAATAGTTTGTGGAGAGAACGATTCCCCCAAAGTTAAGTCCTATTATTAGCAAAAATACGTTCACCCCTGCTCGAAAGCTAAAAGAATTGGCTGCACATGACATTGACGGAAGAATATAGCTATCTTCTACGTTTTTAGCGATTTACGTATGCGTTATATTACGTATGTACGTGCGTATGTTTCTCGACTGCATTCTACAGAGATGTTCTCCGGCGGTAGCTGGGTTGCTTTTAGTATCGATAGTGAAACCAGAATTTCGAGTAGATATATGGAGGATTCGTATTTCATTTTCTGAATCAATGACAGCTCTAGAATTTTATTAAATTAAAACTCATGTTTAAACTTGGAAAAATATATGAGCGACACCTGGTGGATTCCTCTAATATTTAATCTGTAAAAAACACATTTGTATAAAAATTAAATTACATATAATTAAACAGTACAATCTATCTATCTATCTATCTATCTATCTATCTATCTATCTATCTATGTATCTCAGTTTGTTCACGTCTATCTATCTATCTATCTATCTATCTATCTATCTCAGTCTGCTCATATCTATATATCGATCTCAGTCTGTTCATATCTATCGATCTCAGTCTGTTCATATCTATCTATCTATCTATCTATCTATCTATCTATCTATCTCAGTCTGTTCATGTCTATCTCAGTCTGTTCATATCTATCTATCTATCTATCTATCTATCTATCTATCTATCTATCTATGTTCATATCTATCTCAGTCTGTTCCTATCTATCTAGCTATCTATCTATCTCTGTTCATATCTATCTCAGTCTGTTCCATCTATCTATCTATCTATCTATCTTCTATCTATCTATCTATCTATCTCAGTCTGTTCATATCTATCTATCTCAGTCTGTTCATATTATCTATTCATCTATTCATCTATCTATCTATCTATCATCTATCTATCTATCTCTCAGTCATGTTTATCTCAGTCTATTCATATCTATCTATCTATCTATATCTATCTATCTATCTATCTATCTATCTCTGTTCATATCTATCTATCTCAGTCTGTTCATATCTATCTATCTATCTATCTATCTAACGATCTATCTATCTATCTATCTATCTATCTCTGTTCATGTTTATCTCAGTCTGTTCATATCTATCTATCTATCTATCTATCTATCTATCTATCTATATCTGTTCATATCTATCTATCTCAGTCTGTTCATATCTATCTATCTATCTATCTATCTATCTATCTATCTATCTATCTTCCACACACTGCAAATAAATGTTTACGAAGTGAAGCCTCATCAATAGTGGAAAGCGAAAACAGCTACTGGACTTGAGACAGACACCCGTTTTTTTTTCTCATAAGTTCTTTTCAAGGGAATATTTTATACATTTCAAGAAAAGTAGGTACTGTCTGCTCGGTCAATGAATGCCAAATGTTTCCTTTTAGGGAAACGTCCACTACTATTACCATATGTCTGTGTG
>CAHIKZ030001824.1:2375000-2390000 GCA_903632075.3 Acanthosepion pharaonis | reverse complement strand
CCCATTCGGTCCCTTTAGAGAGGAGAACTCTTCTGTCCCTTTTTTTTTCTTTTTTTGCTTCCATTTTTTTTTCTTAGGAACGGCCTCTTTACCTCCCTGACAACCAGGGCGTCCACACACGCGGAAACTGGTCAAAATGTGCACAGCCTAGCGAAAGAAAAAAAGTAATTTCTATTCACTTATCTTCAGACGGTCAAAGGCCATAAAGTTGGTATATTATTTCTTTGTTGTCGTTCTTGTAAACCTCCTCATTCCTTTGGACAATATGAACAATCATTTGTTTTGGGATATATGTAAACGCTTTTTAATATATGTATATAAGTTGTTTGCCTTATTAAATTTTTTTTTACGGTCGCGTATCTTGTCTTTCTGTATTTGCATTCAGTGTATCAATGGCTACGCTAATTCTAATATTAGTAGCAGTGTGCTACTGTAAGGCTAAAACACATTATTCTTCCTAACACTAAATAGCCAGTAAGCTATGTCTGGCTGATAATCCTATATCTGTAAGGAATTATCCAAAATTCAATGCAATGTAAGAGAATTTTTATTATATAACATTCTCAGTATCTTTCTGTAGAACCACATTTCTGTTGACTCAAGTCTCTTCATCTGGGACATACAGTCGTACGACGTTGAAACTGCGTTTCGAACACGATCACCACAGTTAAGCAACGTTGCACCTAGTCACTACCTATATGGGTGACTGTTGAGAATACCAGGTGCTCTAATCTTGGATGTGCCGGTGTTGAAACAGTTCTGAACTGGAGATCGAAGTATGAACTTCCAGTCCCAGCCATGTTCGTTATATTCCCTTACTCGCATGTACCCTTGGGAAAAGTATGTATCCGTCTCTTCCCCCAGCTATGGGACAATTAGTAGGAATTGTATCAGTAAATCATTCATTCGGTCAGTTAAATGCTATATGTGCTAGACGCTTGACCGATCATGTCTCTTTCGATTCATGACTCACTAGTCAGAAGATTTTCTCGCAATAGGTTGCTATTTCTTTCTGTGATAGACTGGTTGCATAACAAGGTTATAGCATCTGCTATATTTCTGAGATGAGGTATTATATACACTATTTACATTATTCGGACTATTGTCCTCATCTTTGTCGCCATATTTATTCCAACGTTTCAAGGACAAATGGCAGTGTGGATAAAGGCGTTGGTTAGATCCAGTGACAGACCCGGTTAAGGCGGTGGAGAACTTGCAGAGGAGAATTAACAGGAGATAACTGATAACTGACATCCATTAAAAACATGGCACGTGGAACTAGAACAGTCTACCCCAGTGAGCGAAATAAAGGGTTCAGTTCGACATTCCAACCACCTGAAGAAGTCCGGGGCGTACAACGGCCGAAACGTTGTAATAAATATGGCGACAAAGATGAGGACAATAGTCCGAATAATGTAAATAGTGTACAAAGCTATAACATCTAGTCTGTCATGCTATTCCAGGGCTGGGTGGGGAGAAGAGCTTGAGTCATATCTTTTCCAACGGTATTTGCGCGTAAGTGAATGTAATGAACCGCAATGGAATTGGATATCGCTTCACAAATTAACAATTCTGAGCCGTCATACATTAGCTTTAAATAACCCGCGAAAGTGTAGAAAGGAAATCAATCAATCAATCCTTTTCACCTAAAAGGAAATTACCCAGCATTCACTGCTATATAACAGGTTTGTTATTACATGGCATGCTCAGCATTTTTCTTTAGAACCACTTCTTTTTTTTTGCATCAAATCTGCTCTCTCTTTCTTAGAAAATTTTCCTGCATTCACTTTCATATAAAAGAGGATTCTTATTGAATAGAATTCTCAGTATTCTTCTGTAGCACTGCAGCTCAAATCAGCGACCAAGTTTGTTCTCAGGGTGCAGCCTCTTCCAATCGAACGCTTGTGGCTTAAAAAAATAACTCTTTGACCAGATCTTCACTGAAGAAATAAAGGCACGAGACGATGTAGCAGTCGACTAATTTTATTCTGGTTGTATCCTTCTGCTGTAGACGAGCGAGGCCGAGGTAAGAGTTGATGAGGTAGTGAACCGCCTAACGTGGGTTTTTCTTTCGTGTGGCAGAGGGTGAACTTCTGTCTCGCTCTGTGTCCTTCTGTTTTTTTTTGTTCTTTTTTTTTGCTATTAGTGACCTCTGACTTATAGAGATCAGTTTTATCTAAATAGTCATACATCAAGAACTCAAGATCTAGCTTCACTCAGTGAACCCCTTTGTCAAGATTCACTTGACCTGGTTCATATAAGGTTCACCCTATTAAGCTGACCTTTGCTCGGACAGATAATTGTCAAAGCAATTTCTATGTCCCGTTGCAGTGGGGTCATTACCAAGGCTATCAGCTGATAGCTGATATCGCCCCACTTTTGTAAAACCACGTTTATGTTATCTCACGTCTGTAAGGAAGTTATCCAGCATTCTTGGCTGCACAGTAAGATTTATATTACATTAGATTTGAGTATTCTTATATTTGTTTCAGACAGACAAACAAAAATATATAAGGGAAAATTGTGCGGGGATAAGATTGTTTTGCTTACCTGCCTCTGAAAATCATCATCAAAATCCTTGATTCGAACACAAGCCACATGATGACAGCGTTAAATATTCATTTACCTGAGGCAACACGAGGCATGATCTTACGTTCCGATGGAGGTGCTTGCTTTAACTAAACGCCTGTAGGCAAATTGATCATTGGATGTTTCAGCGTGCATCTTGACTGAACAAGGGGAATAGTTCAACCTTGGATTATTCACGCGGCAAATATAACAAAATATATAATTAATACACGCTTACGCATACTTTATTTTAAGTATATAGTAGTTCAGTACCAGTTGCTTCGCTGAAGGTAGGATTATCAAAATCTTTCTTAGTAAATATATTATGTTTAAATACAGAAGCAGTCATGAAGATGTCTTCTAATAGCCGCACGTTTCGACTTATAATCTTTCCCCCCTTATCCAGGGCTTGTTGCCTAACAGAAAGAGAAGGAAGACATGGAGGAGGATAACATATCTAATTTTTTCTATAATTCTATCTTTCTGAGATGAGGTATTTTGTACACTATTTACATTATTCGGACTATTGTACTCATCTTTGTCGCCATGTTTATTACAACGTTTCGGCCTTTCAGTATCTGTCTATATTTCTGAGATGAGGTATTATGTACACTATTTATATTATTCGGACTATTGTCCTCATCTTTGTCGCCATGTTTATTACAACGTTTCGGCCTTTCAGTATCTGTCTATATTTCTGAGATGAGGTATTTTGTACACTATTTACATTACTCGGACTATTGTCCTCATATTTGTCGCCATATTTATTACAACGTTTCGGCCTTTCAGTATTTGTCTATATTTCTGAGATGAGGTATTTTGTACACTATTTACATTACTCGGACTATTGGTCTCATCTTTGTCGCCATATTTATTACAACATTTCGGCCGTTGTACGTTCCGGCCTTCTTCAGGTGGTTGAAATGTCGAACTGAACCCTTTATTTCGCTCACTGGGGTAGACTGTTCTAGTTCCACGTGCCATGTTTTTAATGGATGTCAGTTATCAGTTATCTCCTGTTAATTCTTCTCTCCAAGTTCTCCACTGCTTTAAACGGGTATTGAACTCACACTCTGTCACTGGATCTAACCAACGACTTCATCCCTTGAGGACACGTGCCACAGATTTTTTTCTCGCAGTAGGTTGCCATTTCTTTCTGCGGTAGACCAGTTGACATCCAAGACTACAGAACCCGGTATGTTCTGTTATATACCCGTAGCTGGGGGAGAAAAAGAGGAATCATATCTTTCTCAAGGGTATTAGTACGTAAGTACTAATACTTACTTGTGTAATGCATTCGACTGGAATTCGAACTCGGCTCTCCGATTCCTCAATCCAAGCCACCATGCATTACTTCAGCAGGTCTCCTTATATGATTATATGAGCATATTATTATATGCAAATTGGTCGTAATCGGATTTCTTCTGTCAGGCACACTTTCTCTAATGAGATGAGGTGGGCATAAAACTCTGATTGGGGCTTTCCTTCCGGTTTCTACCGGGAGGATTGGCAGTGGTGGCCGGGGAGGAGGGTAAGGGGAGTAGATGTTGTGGTTTTAGTATCTCTTCCGTGCGGGGGCCTTCTCTCCTCCACTGCGTTGCCCCTCCACCGTTGCGTGACATTTGTTATGTAGCGGGGATATGACCGGCTATGACTAGCTTAGACAAGCTCTGACCACCTAAGACCAGCTTAGACATGCTTTGACCAGCTTAGCCAAGCTAAGACCAATTTAGACCAGCTTAGACAAGCTCTGATCACCTTAGACCATCTTAGACAAGCTTTGACCAGCTTCGCCAAGCTAAGACCAATTTAGACTAGCATAGAAAAGCTCTGATCAACTAAGACCAGCTTAGACAGGATTTGACCAGCTTAGACAAGCTCTAACCAGCTTAGACAATCTGTAATCAGCTAAGACCAGTTTAGACAAGCTTTGACTAGCTTAGACAAGCTATGAGCAACTAAGACCAGCTTAGTGGGGTTGAGGTAAATCTAGGGTTTTCCTTCCGGATTCTACCCGGAGGATTGGCAGAGGAGTAGAAGGGTGGCTCCCCCCCCCAACAGAGTAGATGCTATGGTTGTTGTATCTGTTCCGTGTCGGAGGCCTTCTGTCCTCTCTTGCGTCCCCCCGAAATTCGTCACCTGTCCAGTCCGGTATCCGATCATCACCGTGATCATCATCATCATCAAAGTCTACTCAAGATGTCAAAGCATTGCAAGAACACTCCTCATGTATTTTGTTATGTAAATGGTTTATTTACCACCAAAGAATAGCAACGTGTCCTCGCAGTTGAAACCAAAAAGATCTACCAGTTGTACCCTGAAGGCCACCTCGGAAATCAAGATAATATTTGGGTGCAACATATCACCTGCTCAGCTTGTCCCAATGGACGAAGGGATTGCAATATTACTCTTTTTTCTTTTATTAAGAAAAAAGAGTAATATTGCAAGCAGTGCCTAAGATATTGAGAGAACCAAAGGGTCATTAAAAGACTGTTATTTAAACATGGTTAAAATATGCGGTTTTACAGTTAATACCAAGCATAAGATTGCGTATCACAAGTGGCAAGAAGACCAATACAATACAACAACGATAATCTTCATGTTCCATTACCAGCAGAGAATGTCCTTCAAAGGTCTGACGAAAAGGTACATTTTGGGGGGAAATACTAGTGTAGCGAAACAAACTAAGTAGATGTAGTTTTTGTTCTTGAAAATGAGGATGAATCAAAGAAATTTTCTCAAAGAGAGTTAAACGATTTTCTCAAAAAGATTTGGCGCTGTCAAAGGATAAAGCTGAAAATTTAGCATCTCGTATCAAAGAAAAGTGTCTTTTTAAGGACAATGTTTGTATTAATCATTTCAGACAGAGAAAGAAGGCTACTTGCATTATTTACATTATTCGGACTGTTATCCTCATCTACACTGTCATATTCACGTTTCTGCCGTTGTACGTTACGGCCTTCTTCAGATGATTGAAATTTCCAGCCGAACCCTGTATTTCGTCCACCGGGTTAGAGGTATAGCACGTGGAATTAGAACACTCTACCCTGGTGGATATGGTAATGAAGAGGAGGATAACATCTCGAATAACTGAAGGAAGGAAGGCTTATGAGTAGGTACTCAAATAGAGGAAGTTCTCAAGGACAATAACTTCAATCAAAGACTAGGGAATACTTTCAATGAAAAGTTTCTGCGTCATCAGGGATCTCAAGATTTTAGAAATGAAGTAAAATGTCTTCTAGAATCTTTTGCAGCACTCGGTTGTCGGATATCACTGAAAATCCAATTCCTTGATTCATATCCGGACGTATTTACAGAGAACCTTGAAGCAGCGTTTGATAAGAAAGGGGGAACGCTTTTACCAAGATATAGCATCAATAGAACAATGACATCAAGATTTGGATTGGTTTGGTTTGGTCTGGTCTGTTTAACGGCATATCACCTCAATGTGTTATTTAATGCCGACAACATTTTTAGGATAGATTCATATGAATAGAATATGTATTCTTTGCTTTAGATTGGTTTGGTTTATTTTGTTTAACGGCATATCAACCTCAATGTGTTATTTAATGCCGACAACATTTTTAGGATAGATTCGGATGAATAGAATATGTATTCTTTGGTTTAGATTGGTTTGGATTATTTTGTTTTACGGCATATCAACCTCAATGTGTTATTTAATACCGACAATATTTTTAGAATAGATTCGTATGAATATAATATGTATTCTTTGGTTTAGATTGGTTTGGTTTATTTTGTTTAACGGCATATCAACCTCAATGGGTTAATTAATGCCGACAACATTTTTAGGATAGATTCGTATGAATCGAATATGTATTCTTTGGTTTAGATTGGTTTGGTTTATTTTGTTTTACGGTATATAAACCTCAATGTGTTATTTAATGCCGACAACATTTTTAGGATAGATTCGTATGGATAGTATATGTATACTTTGGTTTAGATTGGTTCGGTTTATTTTGTTTAACGGCATATCAACCTCAATGGGTTAATTAATGCCGACAACATTTTTAGGATAGATTCGTATGAATCGAATATGTATTCTTTGGTTTAGATTGGTTTGGTTTATTTTGTTTAACGGCATATCAACCTCAATGAGTTAATTAATGCCGACAACATTTTTAGGATAGATTCGTATGAATCGAATATGTATTCTTTGGTTTAGATTGGTTTGGTTTATTTTGTTTTACGGTATATAAACCTCAATGTGTTATTTAATGCCGACAACATTTTTAGGATAGATTCGTATGGATAGTATATTTATACTTTGGTTTAGATTGGTTTGGTTTATTTTGTTTAACGGCATATCAACCTCTATGGGTTAATTAATGCCGACAACATTTTTAGGATAGATTCGTATGAATCGAATATGTATTCTTTGGTTTAGATTGGTTTGGTTTATTTTGTTTAACGGCATATCAACCTCAATGGGTTATTTAATGCCGACAAAATTTTTAGGATAGATTCGTATGAATAGAATATGTATTCTTTGGTTTAGATTGGTTTTGTTTATTTTGTTTTACGGCATATCAACCTCAATGGGTTATTTAATGCCGACAAAATTTCCTTTTTTTTTTCAAAAATGTATAGCTGGCAATTTTTTTCAGAAATGTATGGGTTGGTTTGTTTTGTTTTGTGGCATATTAACCTCAATGTGTAATTTAATGCTGAGAAGATTTTTATTTCTGGAAATATTTTCTTTTTTCAAGTATTTCTTGTTGATACTAATATTTTTAAAGGCATTTCTGGTATTAAAATCTATTTTTACACTTTCATAGTGTTTTGAGTCAGGTTGTGGGGTCAACTATTTGCCCATAGCTGAGACCCAAACAGGTGTTACCACCCCAGGTCAGAGTGGACCTGGGAACACCAGCAATTATGAAGTGGTTCCACGCTCCTCAAAACCTCCTGATCAGAGGCCTTGCTGTTGGACGTAGTTTATCGTCTTATCCAGGACGAAATGACATCAAGGATTTTGGAATGAAGGAATACTAGCTGACTACTATCGGATGATAGCCAAGGATTCACGTGAGAATAAGGACCAGAGAAAGTTTAAATCTAAAATATATTGACTTGTAATACAGTACAGAGTATTATAGCTTTATTAACCAGCATATATTAATAGTTGAACCACAAGAGAGATGGCTTAAAGACTGAGTTGAAGCATGAAACTGACTGTCATCACCTGTTGCTGATCTTAGTGTCCACTTTTATATTTATATTTACATCTATCTGATATAATAACTTTTACGCATAAATATAATATAACTTAATATATATAGATATAGATAGATAGATAGATATAGATAGATAGAGATTTTTTTGCGGTATCACAGCACTCCAGTGTAGCTAGACGTCCGATTGATTCAAGCCGGAATCGAAACCCGACCGATTTGGCACCAGTCAGAGATCCTACCCCTAGGCTATCGTCGCACGGCAGAGAGAAAGGGAAATATTAACGTTTTCTACACGAAATACGCCAGTGGCCCGGAGATCTCAATTCAGTTGAAGAGCAATGCGTTAATAGCAGTAGCAGCCACTGTTTTTAAAATCACCCTTTTCTAAAGAGAGCTTAACCGGATTTCCCGGGGGCATATATTGTCATCTACAGACAGATTGTTTCGCTGTATCACAGCTCTTCAGTGTGGCTAGCCGTCCGATTATTTATATACTAGTTCAGTATAAGTCACTTCACTGATATAAAGATGATGAAATTTCAAATCTAAAAAGTTTATCTATTTAAAATAATACATTTATTAGAAAATATAATCAATTCAAGCACATAAAGAGTCATAAAATTGACTTCAACGGTCCGCACTAACATGGCTCCTTTTCTTTTCCCGTGATCAAGCGTTTTTCTATCAGGCAGAAAAGAAAATTAATGTTCGCGAATCAGATGTTCATTTTTGCTTGACCACTTTGGCTTCTCTTGTTTATCATTTTGTATGGTGTGCTGGAGGCCATTTTTCTCCATTTGCATTATTACTTTTCATATTAACAACGCCTCGCAGCGGCGTTGTTTTTCATGCTTAAATTCAATCGCCAGACCATGTGTATTGTGTCCTGGTGCGACTATTTATATAATAAGTAAATAAAATAAGACAATAATAAACAAATTAACAAACTACGAATGCATATATAAACAAAAGTCAAAGTAACAAAACGAACGACAAAGCAATCAATAATGAAATTATTGATTCCTTCATTGTGAGATCAGGTTGGAGCGGATGTTTTGTTTTTCTGACGAATCAATGTCGCTGAGACAAATCATACATCTGTCACGTATTGTTGATCTCATGTCCGGAAAGTTGGAGTGTTTCGCCATCTCATACAATGTATCGAATATAGATTTCTATAATTTCAGAAGGTTGTTTGGTTTTGCTAGTGAATCACAAACTTTCTGGATATAATGCTGACTACACGGGTACGTTCTGGAGTGCAACAAGGAACCAACCATTTTTTTAATTATATTTTCAGGTGGATATTATGAGTTCTGCTAGAGATCTAAAGTGAGACGTTCACAGCATTGAGAATGAAAATACAACTGTTCATCATGACACGAAAACATTTAGAGCAGACATTGCTTACCTTTTTCGAGCAGTGGGTCACATCATCTATATTTCGTTACAAGCGTTCCGGACCACTAAAAGATTCCAGGTAATTTTTCATAATAGGTGCCTTATTTTCACTACAGAAGACCGTATGCGTAAGCATATATACCTTAGAAATGGGGGATTTTTTTTCTTTGAAGAAAAATTTCTATAATAAAAAATTGAAGTTTTGGTATAATATTATCAATGATGACAGCGTGATTAACACATATTGATGCAAGTGATTTATTTCTTATTTATTCAATGAAAACAACAAAAAAGAAAGGATTTTTCTTCTAAACAGAAATAAATTCATATGAATGTTTCCTGTTTCAAAAGCAAAATATGTTTACACGTGAGATCCTCCATAATGAAAATCGCCAGTTGATAAAAACGTTATTTTCACTAGAAATATACAAAAATTTATGAAACATTGTATTTAATCTTTATTTACGTTTGTGGTTGTATATGAGAGAGTGTGCGAGTGAACAAGTGAGAACGAAAGAAAAGATTTAATTTTAAGAAACGTTATTTTCCTTATAAAATTAAGCGAGCCATGCTCAAAGACCAAACGGGAGGCATGTCGCCCGGGAGTCGTATGACCGATTTAGAGTTTCCTCGGAGATGATGAGGTGATACTTGCTTAGTTTTTGAGGTATTGGAATGTACAAGCCAATTTTTTCACAACTGAGGTGATGTCGGCTTTTTCATTTCCATTTTCTCTTGAAATATGTTTACTAAGTTCAATTTAGCTTGGTCGCATTGATCACAGAAGAGGAATATTGAAAGAAGAAATCCCCACATTAACAATAATCTACGAGATACAGATGTAAGTAATAGTCCTATGATAGTCTTCCTCTGTCTCAATTTCATGTCCAATCAAATAAAGAAGACAGCCACGCATGGCAAATAAACAGAAAATTTACAATAATATTTGACAGCTGTTAATGCAATCTTCTATGTAACTTGCCTCTTTGTGAGGTGGGTGACTGTGGGCCTCCACAATTTCCTAGCTGCAAACAATATTTTCTTTCTTTAATATCCCCAGCCCTATGTACTGCCATCCATTTACGCAAGCTAATTAGTAAGGCTACTTGATGTTTTTCTGTGTCCTCTTGACGTCAGTTTATCTTGTGGGTATCAAATCATCCTAGCCTTCTTTCATCATTATGTATCTCCAAAATTTCAGTTGTCCAATTCTGATTCTCATATATATCCGTTTTGCCTTCAATTTGATTTATTAATACAATAATACTTAGTAAAACAATCTGGAAAAGAGGTTTACAAATTTAAGAGGCTGTTTATATTAAAGTTTAAATAAACACTAATTAACAAACTCACTTATATGAAATATAAGCAAAAAGCTACTGCAATTTTCATATCTCCAGAGTACACAGAAAAATCTACTACCATATAATTCCCAGAAAAACCTTGCACACAATAGCAAGACAATAGCTACAGGGTGAGGGAGAAATATTTCCTAAATTTTAAACTCTTATCTGTGTGGTGCTAGTGAACTTAATCAAGTGGTAATGGTATCTACCTCTATCTAATATCTTTCCATTATGTGGAATATTTCTGAGAGGTATATGTCGGAGGTACTTCTGACATAACCTTTATTCAAGGAATTTTACAAACATTTTCAGGCTAAAATACTACGATGATTACTTCTCATTGAAACATTCAAAAATTAAAAATTACTAATGTATCATAATTAAAATAGAGTCACAAACTCATCACAGGAGTCTAACAAAATGGAATTTGATTCTTGAAATACCTAATGTCAGTTAAAAGCTTGAAATGCTAAATAAAGTGGACAGTTGCTTTTACATTTCGTTGTACGATATGGAATTCAATTCATCAATTAAAATATATCTTAAAATACAATATGAACAATTTTTGATTTTTTTTGACAAAAAAAAATTCATTAAAAGAAATATTCGCCGAAACCCTCTCTCTCTCTTATCTCTTTCTCTTGGACTTACTCTTTCTCTCTCTCTCCCAATATATATATATATATATATATATATATATATATATATCAGAAGAGAAACTGATCATGGCACTGCCAAAATTTTTTCCATCTCAATTTAAATTTTTTGAAAATCATAGAACTGTGAAAATGGTAAATTACTCAAAATTAATATTCTTAAAGACTCGCAACGCAATTTCAACTTTCTTTTCTCGTATATTTTTACTAGTATGGTATATATATATATATATATATATATTATTTACTAGTATGGTATATATATATATTTTTAATAGTATGGTATATATATATATATATATATATATATATATATATATATATATATATATATATATATATATATAGTTATTTATTCGAAAATTATAGCATAAATATGCTATAAAATCACAACAAAAATAGCCATTTTCTTTCAACACTTCTGGTGTCTTATCAACTGATTGTGTTGAATGTAGAATAAAGAGTTTTAAAAGGTTCAAATCAATCAAACTCCCTTCGCTAGGGGAAACGCTTTTACATAAGCTGGAATGACCAATCAAAATAGAAGTATTTGAAAATTAAAAAAACTTGACAACGAACCATGGCTATAATAATTAATTAATGCTTTAATGTTAGGGTTAGACTAAAATAGAATTCATTCTAATTAATATTAAATTTTACTTAGGAAAAATTAGGAAACTTAGGAAAGAATACATATGCTTTGTTATAGATTTTGTTTTTATTAAAAGGACAAAAATTCAGTTAGAATAAACATTAAAATCTAATGTTGCTCTGAGGTTCATTACAACGTTGATACATTTGAAGTGATGATATGAGCAGGGGAGGGTGAAATCTTGCAAAAGACAATAGATACGCAATCAGATTATAATACACAAACACGTAGATATATTTAGATATATAAACACGCAGAAAAGCGACGAAACAAGTAATAGCTGTCCACGACACTAAAAAATAACAAAAAGAAAAAAACGACAACATATACATACAATGAAAAGCACATATGAGCGATTATACACACATACATTGATAAAGACACGCACATATACACACCAAGAAATATTCAAGTTTGAAAGTGTTAATAAACGAATTCAAACATACTATTAAAATATAACTTATACGGGCAAAGATATATAGATAAAAATGGTTGAATAGATAAAATTTAATATGTGTAGAATAGAAAAACAAATATTCGTCAATGAACAACATAAGGAAAAAGGACACTAAAATATATAGAAATGGATAGAAAAATAAATATATACGCATACACAAATAGGAATAAAAAAAAACAAATTCAAATGTCCAGGCAAAATGTAACACTTAAAAATAAATATAAACATATCAACCTACACACTAACATAAAAATAATATATATATATATATATATATATATATATATATATATATATATATATATATATATATACAGTATACATACATACATACACATATACATATATAACACACACACACACACACACACACACACACACACACATATATATATATATATATATATATATATATATATAAACACATACATATACATAAACACATATATACAGATACGTGCATATATACACACATACACATACACATATACATACATAAACCTACGCATATACGAACAATATTATCCTAGTGGCAATAAAGGACTGTAAAGTCCATACCAGATTAAAATGTAACAAAACAACAGCTGATTACTAAATCTACAAGCAATTATAAAAGCATTATCAAACAAAAGTAACTCGTGTCGTCATTTGTGACGTCACGAGCTGCGACGCGATTTTCGCTTCCGCGTCTCGTATACACGAGTTAGTCGTTGCTTTGAAATTTTTCATGCAACAAAAACTGACTATCATTATTGTTTCGTCCGTGTATTGGTTGATATATTGAAAGGTAATTGACATCTTTGATAATGGCTTATGTAAGCCGAAAGCTTAGATTGGGTTTAAACATGTATCAGTATGGTGATTTCCTTTCGTCTTTCAATGATAATGTTATTAAGCTTATCAGACAATATGAAAGGAACTTACTTAAAATGAATAGACAGAACTTGTCTATATTATTTAATGAAACATACATCAATGAAAAAAAATGATGCTTCAATATACACAATATATATATATATATATATATATATATATATATATATATATATATATATATATATATGGCAATAAATATTATAAATGGTCACTTATAATAAACTTTACCCTGACTTTCACGAAAATTAACTCGACTCTCCAGGCATACTGATTGTAATCTTTTAAATACAAGTCTTGGAAAGCTCAAAATTAGAGAAGTGATAAGGGAACATTTAATATTATTTATTACTAGTAGTTCTATATCTAATGATACCGCGCAAAATGGCAGAAATGACTGCTTAATTTTAAAACCTTATCATCCGGAAATACTCTGCTCGATTTTTACTACAGGCTAGGCTGAAATTCAATCTTTGCTCGATATATATATATATATATATATATATATATATATGTGTGTGTGTGTGTGTGTGTGTGTGTGTGTGAAAATGAAATGATGGTGAGTTTTAGAAACACACGTGAATTTATACGTTGTAGTTAACAATATATATATATATATATATATATATATATATATATATATATATATATATGTGTGTGTGTGTGTGTGTGTGTGTGTGTGTATCTGTGTGTGTCTGTGTTTGTATGAATGAAATGTGATGGTCATTTTAGAAACACACGTGAACGCGCTCTGGTATAATTATTTTGAATTTATACGTTGTAGTTAATATATATATATATATATATATATATATATATATATATATATATATATATATATATATATATAAACACACGTGAACGCGCTCTGGTATAATTATTTTGAATTTATACGTTGTAGTTAGAAACACCAATATACTGTACCAGGAGAATAATGAAGAAAAACTTCAAATTCTCGAGGCCCTCTATGTCAAAATCAACCAACCAACACTCAACAAAATCTATTACTAATATAGTAACAAGATAATGAAGTGCTTATAACATTTAATGCCATTTTACATTTCTGCCAATTTCCGTTCAGCTCCTCTATATTTAAACGCACGTTTTGGAAATAAACTTTCATAGGTGCAACGAATAAATTTAAAATTGTAAAGTAGATTATAACAGAGCGTGTCGCGTGTGTTTTCAAACGTCAACATCACAACAGAATGCAGATTTTATCGCAGTTACAATAAGTTTATCTTTGTAATTTACCCCTGAAGACGATCTTAGAAAAGGTCGAAAGTACTTAAGTTAAAAAAGAACACACAGTGCCTCTCTAATAGCAAGATGTTTCTTAGAAAGTGATTTCTATAGAATTCTACAGGTTTAGTCCAGAATTTTTCTTAAGGGTTCTTGTAAATTTCAGCTTGATAAACCTTTTTATAGCACTTTGGTCTCATAAGTGACACGTGAGCTGGTATTGTGTCCGATGTCGATAACTGATTGATTGCCGGCCGTATTTAATAATATATATATATATATATATATATATATATATATATATATATATATATTAAGCGTTTTACCCCAAGCAAGGCGAGAAGCCACTAGGACGAAAGGGTTTACAGAAAATTTGGAGCAAGATCAGATAGGAGTGATAGAGGAAAGGATGAGGAGAAGGATAGTGGATAGATCAAGGCAACTGGAAATGTCGATTGACATTACATTTGAATAGTTGTAGATTATAGCTCTCAGAGAAACTGGAAAAGGGAAGGGAGTTCCACAGGCGAGAGGTGCGAGACATGAAGCTATTGGAGCAGAAGAGACGGCTACATTTAGGAGTTTGGACAGTGAAAGGGTGAGAGCTGGA
>CAHIKZ030001824.1:2335000-2370000 GCA_903632075.3 Acanthosepion pharaonis | reverse complement strand
AGTTGACAATAGCTAAAAATTTGATTAATTATTTACTATAAAACTTTAAAACCTCTAACCTTATAGTAAATATAATAATCCACCTCTTAGAACAAAATTAAATAGGACAAATATTATTTACGAATTTAAATGCCCATTAAGATTATAAAAAAAATAATTAATTATTAAAATTATTGTATTCCAGATCAACCAAATTTGTAAATAATTATACAGGCCATATTACATGTTTGACACGAAGACTCACCCTACACCTTTCTAACCATAGCTCAATTTGGTCTCATTTAAATATTCATGGTGGCTTACCGGAATCTATTCGTAACAGATTTGCTGATAACACAAATATAATAGCATTATTTACATGCAAAAAATGCTAAAAATAACGGAAGCCTTATTAATATAAACAAAAAAAGCAACACTCAGTAAGATCAACTATGAATATAGACACAATACCTTGACTGTGTTTTGAAAATGAAAACATAAATACATACATGCAACAAACTATTGTTAGCAGTTAATATATTTCAACCTTGAAAATGGCTAACTCTATATCCGGAAGCGCTCGGAGGAAAAAAACATTCGTACATTTTTTATATAATTTATCTTCTGAAAAGAAAAACATAATTAGATCACATAAGAAATTGTGTAAAACTAAATCAAAGCAGCTTCTCTGTCGCATTCAATACATACATATATATATATATATATATATATATATATATATATATATATATCCCCAATGAGCCAAATGATAACACACACCCACAGCAATACACACGCTTACACATATCATACTCACTCACTCCCTAAGAACCAAATATAACACACAAACAAACACTAAACAGAGACACATCCCCTCCCCAGGACCAATAAAACTGGCAAACTGACCAAGGGATTTCAGAGCAGCATGTATCTATCCAGCTCTTATATCACATAACAACTTAAAAGAGACTGTTTGACCAACACAAGGATTGTTAAAAGATTCATGTTAAAAAGATAAAAAAAAAAAAAAACAAATGAAAATTACAGACAAAAGTTCATTTTCTTCAGCAAAACATTCATTTCTGTAGTTTACTGCTACCAGCAAGCAGAAATATTTATTCTCCTGATGATGACCATTTTGGTCGAAACTAGTCGAGGAATCTAAATGAAATAATAATAAAAAATACGAAAGAATATTAATCTACAATTTTTTAATAATTTTTTAATATTTTTTTTATTGTTCAATATATATATATATATATATATATATATATATAGCATTTCACCTCAAGCATTATATATATATATATATATATATATATATAGTTGATAAACCGTTGCGTTCTGAATGATTCCTTTACGAGATTAGAAAGATAAGAGTCGAGCGGTGCAAGGTCATGGATGTAGATGGATGCTGCAGGGTTGACCAGAGCTAGATATTGTGATTGCCTGTCTTTGAGGCCTTTGTTTGTCATGTTTCAAAATTACATCACTCATCTTCAAATGGTGCATATCTCGAAGAAGCGCTGTTCTGAGACTTGACAGTGTACTCACGTGGTCGTCATAATTGATAGCGATGTCATTGGGTATAACATCTTACAGTACGAATTTCTTCGGTGGGAGCCTGCCACTAAGGAGATTTCATCTTTCTTAATCATTGCCAGTAAATTTACTGACCGTTCTTCTGCAAGCGCTTACCTCCTGTACCGGCTTTCTATAAACAAATAACTTCTTGTAATTGGTTGCACTTTTATATATTAGCTCTTTGTTTTTCTACGCGTTTGAACAAGAAAGATTATGAGTAAGGAAATAAAATATTACTCCACTAATTTGTGGTTAACACTTTATGTTTAACAGCATAAAATAATTGACGGTATGACTGGAAGTCGTTTACACCCCCCCGCCACACAGACACATTTGATTTTGAATTTTGTTGTTATATATATATATATATATATATATATATATATATATATATATATATATATATCTTATAATTATTTTTTAATAAATATGATTCCTTCGCTACATAATAGTTCTAATGTTTCAAAAACGGGAGTCGAAAACCTCAATATAATTATTAAAATTAAACTAAGTTAAAGTATCAAGACCTGTTTCATCCTCAAGCGAAAATTTAGGAATAACTAATCTTGATATTTACGCATCTTTATAAGCATGTTCATTCGCAAAATTAATTACTAAGGAAACGGCTGGGGTGACCATTTTGGTAAGGAGTCTAAGAGATAATTTTTATCCACATATCAGTCACCTTCGGAAAGAGGTCAAGCTGAGATAAGGTGGGGACATCCATTTCAAAGCGAATGATGGCATTCATGTGCGCACATCGTCAGGTCAGTCACTGCGAAACTTTACTCTTGGTCCCATAGTATATCGTTAAGTGTCTAGAGAATTTTGTTTTATTTTATTTATTTATTTATTCTTTTATTTATTTATTTATTTTTCTAAAGGGCTGTTTCGTACTTAAATTTGTTTTTTGGACGACTTCAAAAAGGGTTTTTCTATCTTGTTAAGCTTTTAAACCTTTTATTAGATTATGAAATTTAATTTTTTTATGCTAATTGTTTAATGCGAAAATTTGTTGTTGTCGGCAGATAACCATTAACTCTTGTCTATGGTTTAATACATTTTCATTATTTAGAACTTAATAATGTGTGGTTTTTCATGTAGGCATTGAAAAGTTGAAAAGTTATTGTCACCTTTGATAATGGCTTATGTAAACCGAAAACTTAGATTGGATTTAAACATGTATCAATATGGTGATTTCTTTAATCGTTCAATGATAATGTTATTAAGCTTATCAGACAATATGAAAGGGCATTACTTAAAATAAATAGACAAAACTTATCTATATTATTTAATGAAACATGCAGCAATGAAATATATATATATATTTATATATATGTATATATATATATATATATATATATATGTTTCTGCGTGTGTGTGTGTGTGCGTGTGCGTGTGCGTTTGTGACCTTTGCATTATGGAGAAAAAATCTTAATCAAATATAATAGACCTGAGAAATTACTAAATCATCGCAATGAAGTTTTCTTTAAATGCAGGCACAGACATCGGCTCAAAATAACAAACTTCATCTAATCTATGGGAGGCCTGTTCATGGAAACTCCGAAATTTTAAATTATATAGACATGAAATAACACCTGGTGTCTCTATATAATTTAAATTGCTTATTTTAAACTGTATATATGTAAAGATATTTGTGTATGGCTATATGTGTGCTGATATGTGTTCATATATTTAATTGCGTTGGCATTTGCAGGTGGCTATATGGTATTTAAAAGTATACACACATGTGTGTGTATGTATATGTATGCTTTTATATGGGATATTTACATGCATGTATTTGTATGTGTGGATACATATATATATATATATATATATATATATGTTTGTGTATGTGTCTGAATGTATGTGGGTATGTGCGTGTATATGTATGGATATATATTTTTGTATATGTGTGTATGTATATATATATATATATATATATATATATATGCGTATCTGTGTCTGTGTATATATATAGGTGTGCGGGCGGATGTATATGCATTTGTATATGCGTGTGTTTATATGTACATATATGCAGTGATATATATGGTTAAATGGTTTATAACGGAGCTAATCTTACCTTTTCATCATTATTACTCGTTATTCCTCTCATTGGTATTATGATTAGTTTATTATTATCATCAATAGTATTATTCTTCTCATTGGTAGTTTTATTATTATTATTTTATTATTTTTTTTTAATTTCTTCCTTTTCGATATGTTTTTTTATATTTTAAAGATACTATTTGAAATTTGTAAGTTGTAATAATTTTAAATGTTAAATTTAGATTTTTAAATTTAAATTTTGTTTTGTTTTTTAAATTTAAGTTTTGTTGATCTCCCCCTCAACTGTGCCCCACACATAATAATCAAGGTTTGCAGACTGAGGAGTTAGGCGGTAAGATGTAAAGGGCGATGTGGTCGCAGAAATTGTCTATGAGCCATGACTGTATTCTCCTGCTTGTGTAGCATGATGCAAAGTCCTGTTTCCAGATATAGGGTTTTCTCGCGGTCACCCTCTTGACCCAAGGTAGTACTACCTCCTCAGAGCACTTAATGTAGGACACCATGGTGAACCTGAGGCCCTCTCTAACAAATTGGGTTGTTCATTTCTGATCAGAACGATCAAAGCAAGTTTGCATGCTGTCGTATCTTCATAATCACCATTAGACTCATCCAACACTTTCCGAATCCACTGCGCTCTCCTCAGATTGACATCCAAACACTCTGAAATGTTCGTACTGAAGCTTCTGGCGCATGTGCCAAGTAGTAGAGCATGCCGTTCCCAAATATCTGGCGGAGAGAATTGCGTCATGGTGATCTTAAACTCAAGGACGATGTCCAACTTACCCTAGAATGCAGTGCAGTCAACAAAATCAAAGACCAACAATGCGCATGTGCGAAATAAAAAATATAAAATGGCGACAATTTACCCATCGCACGCTCAGTGTGCGTGCATAAATATATA
The DNA here is from genome assembly GCA_903632075.3 of Acanthosepion pharaonis. NCBI lineage: Eukaryota > Metazoa > Mollusca > Cephalopoda > Sepiida > Sepiidae > Acanthosepion > Acanthosepion pharaonis. Next base: position 2,365,466 of record CAHIKZ030001824.1, on the reverse strand, counting down.
TATATATATATATATATATATATATATATATATATATATATTTGAATTATCGGTAAATATATCTGTTAAAATGAGATATCAGTATTGTGTTCATTTTAGAAAAATATACTACTATATATATATATATATATATATATATATTTAATTTATCGGTAAATATATCTGTTAAAATGAGATGTCAGTATTGTGTTCATTTTAGAAAAATATATTCTATATATAAATATATATATATATATATATATATATATATATATATATATTAATTATCGGTAAATATATCTGTTAAAATGAGATGTCAGTATTGTGTTCATTTTAGAAAAATATATTCTATATATAAATATATATATATATATATATATATATATATATATATTTGAATTATCGGTAAATATATCTGTTAAAATTAGATGTCACTATTGTGTTCATTTTAGAAAAAATATACTTCTATATATAAATATATATATAAATATATATATTTGAATTATCGGTAAATATATCTGTTAAAATGAGATGTCAGTATTGTGTTCATTTTAGAAAAAATATACTTATATATATATATATATATATATATATATATATATATATATATATATATATATATATATATATATATATATATATGTAGAGAGAGAGAAAAAGATAGAAAGAGGGAGAAAACCATTCTGTTTCGCTATTTGCTCATAGCCGAAATGGAGGAGAGAAAATATATATTCAAACTATTAAACCGTAAGTGATTTTAATGAACTCGACTGGCATCCGAATGCGGCTCTCCTATTTTTATACATCTCTCCGGTCATAGCTCAATTATGTCTCATTTAAATACACATGGAGACATAACAAATAATTTAAATTCAAATGCCGGATGTATTAATCCGGCATTTGAATTTATGGATAAAAAATCCATTAATTCATTAGAAATATATTAATTATTTTTAATTCTTGTTCCATTCTTGTCCTTTTTCCTTAATAATAGTTTTTCTTCATATTCTCTAACACCCAGTCGACCAGATTATTCATCTTTCGTAATCTCTGCCTGGAGCAGAGAGGAACCCGGACGATGCTTTGTCGAAGTTTCGTCCGGGGAGGTAGACAGGCCCTGAACCCGTTTCTGCGTGTTCTAAGGGAATATTTTTGTCCGAGCCTAAGAACTCACGGTAAACTCGGCCTTGTGCCACATCCATACATCGTAGGGGTGGGCTGTTAAATATAACATTAACCCTTGTCCCCTAGTACCTTTTTTTACCTTTCTTGGGTTAAATTTTATATATATATATATATATATATAATTGGGCATTGAAGTCAGCATGTACAGGCGTCAGTCTGTTTCATCCTAATAGCAATCGTCATGCCATGTGCGTTGTGTTTTTATAAATAGTCGAGCGAAAATCACAACGCACACACATGGCTCGAAGATTGCCTTTAGCAGGAAACAGATTTTAATGTGGACGCACTTTGTGTCGTATATCGGTCTCACAATTTTCAGGCGATTATGAAGTCAAGATACTCAATTCTGTATTTAGGGGCTCGTTATGTGAACAATATAAAAGTTGTTACGTCCGGGGTTTCGTTAGGACTACCATAGCCGGGACGAAACGAGAAAATAAAAAAAAATTAAATATGAGTTCTCAGGGTTTAATGTAAAAATAATAAAAAAAAAGAACAGTGGGAGGGGAATTCTCTGACTCCAGACACCGGTGAACACAGCAGGAAATATACAATGCGTAGACACAAAACAATAGGAGACGATACGAGGATTTGTCGTATAAATAGTTTATTTACAAGCATAAAACGTGCAAAAGAAACATAAGAAGAAAAACGAGACTTAATAACAGAATGTATGGGGAGATGAGTAATCAATTAGACAAATATTACTGCGACGAATATCAGAGGAATATAGAGCAAGCTGACAATAAGATATATATAAAAAAAAAACATGTAACACTCACAGTAGATGGTGATCGACGTCGATCAGGATTCTCATCAACAAGTGTAAAGAAAAAAGATGTTCATACACTCTCTTTTATTGTTTTTTTTATTTTGAAAATAAAAACGATGGATTATCAATCTTCTACTATACACATGTGAATCATAAAAGGGTAGCCGAGTTGGGTGATGGTGTTCTTAATTCTTCGGGCAGCAAACAGCAAAATTTGGTTTTGGTGACATCTACTTCTTCGGGCAGCAAACGGCGAAATTTGGTTTTGGTGACATCTACTTCTTCCGGCAGCAAACACCGAAATTTGGTTTTGGTGATATCTACTTCTTCGGGCAGCAAACAGCGAAATTTGGTTTTGGTGACATCTACTTCTTCGGGCAGCAAACAGCGAAATTTGGTTTTGGTGACATCTACTTCTTCGGGCAGCAAAGAGCGATATTTGGTTTTGCTAACATCTACTTCTTCAGGCAGCAAACAGCGAAATTTGGTTTTGGTGACATCTACTTCTTCGGGCAGCAAACAGCAAAATTTGGTCTTGATGACATCTACTTCTTCGGGCAGCAAACAGCGAAATTTAGTTTTGGTGACATCTACTTCTTCGAGCAGCAAACAGCGTAATTTGGTCTTGTTGAAATGTACTTCTTCGGGCAGCAAACAGCGAAATTTGGTTTAGGTGATATCTACTTCTTCGAGCAGCAAACAGCGAAATTGGTTTTGGTGACATCTACTTCTTCGAGCAGCAAACAGCGAAATTGGTTTTGGTGATATCTACTTCTTCTGGCAGCAAACAGCGAAATTTGGTCTTGTTGACATCTACTTCTTCGGGAAGCAAACAGCGAAATTTGGTTTTGGTGACATCTACTTCTTCGAGCAGTAAACAGCGAAATTTGGTTTTGGTGACATCTACTTCTTCAGGCAGCAAACAGCGAAATTTGGTTTTGGTGACATCTACTTCTTCGGGCAGCAAACACCGAAATTTGGTTTTGGTGACATCTACTTCTTCAGGCAGCAAACAGCGATATTTGGTTTTGGTGACATCTACTTCTTCAGGCAGCAAACAGCGAAATTTGGTTTTGGTGACATCTACTTCTTCGGGCAGCAAACAGCGAAATTTGGTTTTGGTGACATCTACTTCTTCGAACAGCAAACAGCGAATAAATATTCTGGTGACGTCCACCTAGTCACGGGGCAAGCAGATAAGTGAAGAATTGTTGCCCCCGACACGCACGAAACAAAACTGTTACGTGCTAGCCTACGAAAAATGCGTAGGCGTCATTCATGGAATACTATTGGGGTCATTTGCACTTATTTGTCAAACAACGTTCGTCTGGCCTACGATCAAGAACCAGGCAGGAGATGAGGGGGTTCTCTTCCGAGAACTGGCCCTTATTCTGCCGTGCGCCGATGACTTAAGGGTAGGATCTCCGACTGATGCCAAATCTGTCGGCTTTCGATCCCAGCTTGAAGTAATCGAATGTCTAGCCACACTGATGAGCTGTGATACAGCGAAATAGGCTTGTATGTGGATGACGATAGATAGATAGGTAGATATTGGCGTGGATAAATAAAATAACTAGATATTAGCAACTGTATATATGTACGTTAGCGTGAATACATAGTTAAGCGAATAAATATTTACTGAATTTAATTTAAGGTGTACGAGTTATTACTTTAGATAGATATATGTGTGTGTGTGTCTCTGTGGGTACGGACTGTTTACATTAGGATGGATGGGCGTAATAATATATGAACATTGGCAGGCACATGTTTGCTATCGCTTTAATAGCCAGATCTGAGTGAGATAGCGAAATATCTTTTTTTGACTTCTGCGGGGGTTGGTTCTATTTAAAGATTAGGCTCAGTTTGATAAAGAAATGATTTACTCACGCAAGCTGGTTTTTTTTAACCAGTAAGAGACTCTAGCCTGGGTCTATTCCCGTATAATAAAACTTGTGGTAAGGTATGAAGAAATTATTTAACAAAATTATTTAAAATTCATTCTAAGAAACCTCACCATGTTTTTTTAACAAAAAAAAAAACTTGTATGTTCCAAGATTCACGATGTCTTGATTATTATTACGGCTTACGACTACATCACGTTTAAAACACCTATTCTCGTACGTTCACCGAAGTTAAGCAACGTCGAGCCTGATCAGTATTTAGATTGGTGACCGCTTGGGATTGAGAGGTATTGTATGCTTGGGTGTACGGTTGATGTGATGGATAACAGCTTGGAATTGGAAATCGGAGATCTGTGTTTCAATTCTAGCTGCCTGCCCTCGTTACATTCATTTACGCGCGAATATCTTTGGGAAATGTATGAATCTGTCAGTTTCCCCCCACCTATGGGTTAATTAGTAGAACTTGTATCAGTAATCATTGTTACCTCCCCAAAATTCTTACAATCTAAAAAAAATTCTTGCTTTGAATAAACTGCAAAAGGTTGATAAGCCGTAAACACACACACACACACACACACACACACACACACACACACACACACACACACACACACACACCATAACTATACCAAATAAAAGATACCACATCATTGGGGGTCTTTCAACAGCAGCAACAATTAAAATCGATAGCACATGTGGCTCCAAGATAAAATATTGACAAAGATGCTGACATTACACACTTTAAACAATAGTTTAGTAAGGGAACTCCGATCAATATCAGAAGGAGCAACACGAATTGCTAGATTTGAGAAACGTGTTTTCCTGAAAAATGATTTTAAGTGAATGATTTTATCAATTTCAACCGAAAGCGGTACTGGCAGCACGGTCAATGGATGCCAAATGTTTCCTTATAGGGAAACGGCTATATATTACCATTATAATTATCATATGCTATATTAGGGTGTTCGGAAAGTAATTACGTATTTATGAATTATGACTCAACCAAACAAAGCAGGTGCATGGTTGAATAGTGTGTCTAAAATTTGATTGTCATCTATTTTATAATGCTGCCCGGAAAGTATTTACGTATTTCAGCACTATGAATTATGTGTCAACGAACCATGACAAAAATAAGTTTGAATGACGGGAAACTGCGCCTAGAATTTGTTTATCATCTATTTTATTAGGCTTTTCGGAAACTATTTCCGTATTTCAGTACTACGAATTATGTGTCAACGAAGCATGACAATAACAATTTTGAATGACAGGAATCTGCGTCTAGAATTTGCTTATCATCTATGCGAGAATATATCGTTTATAATGCATTTCAGAGTTTAGTTAGGAAAACTTTCAAAGATAGAATTTGGGTTTCTTACGAGATTTCGATTGGGAAACGAAAAAGTTTCCACAGCCTGCAATTATCTTTTAGCAAAATATGTCAAACTACCAATTTTCCATCGCTTTGCTACATTTAATGAAAATGTGTTTTGTTATGTCGAACTGGAATGGGCTGCATTAATTATCCCTTTGACTACCACACATTTGCTTGTCAGTTGACTGCCCAAAACCAGATGGGCGTGTCCCCAGGTGCTCATGCAGCATGTCTCCATTCCCTACCGGAAGTAGTTGGGAAGCATTATGGTTGTGTGTTGAGAATTTTTTTTTACCATTCCGTAAAAATGAAGATCTCATTTCAAATTTTTAGTTTAACAGTTTTTTTTCACTTTTCCTTGTGGAAAGGCATGAAACCATTTTTGCTCACTAAGTCGTCTCGAAAGGGAATTCCGGATCAAATACAAATAGAGAAGCAATATAAATATATTCAATTATCTTCCCCCCCTTAAGAAAAAAACCCAAAACAGTCAAAGCAATTAAAAAAAAGAAAAGATGCAGTGGAGAGCATTGACCGTCTCCAACCTGTTGGGACATGGCAGGTGAGAATTTTGTTGTGGAGATATATTTATGCGTCAAATATAATCTAAATACTGATGTTGGTTCAATGGGATTCACCTTCGAACTGGATGATGTTTCATTTACGAATACCGACGAAGAAAATGCTGCTATTTGAGCAGCAGGAATTTGTGTCTGTGTGTCCGCTTTCTTCAGAATCAGAGTTGCAGGCACCATTTTTGTTTTGGGAATCCCGCACAAGTCGACGCTCGTTTCAGCTTCTTTGAGAGAAACGAAGTTGGATGCAAACGCGCGGCGTCGTATCACGTGATCACTTGAAACCAAAAACAACAACAAAAAAAACGAACTTTTCATTAACATTTTTGCCTTAGAACAATTAATACGTATATTCTACTGACATATATAGATGATAAAAAATATATGAACAAAGAAAGAGAGAGGCTCACACACGCATATATATATATATATATATATATATATATATATATATATATATATATATATATATATATATGTGTGTGTGTGTATGTGTGCTTGTGTGTGAGTGTGTGCGCATGTATATACTACTTAATGAGACAGCAGCAATATTTGAGCACACCCTCACACATATATATTAAAATTATATAATACCGTACACTGATCGCACAAATCATTTGATACATAATTTTCTTCATATATATGTATATATATATATATATATATATATATGGCCGAATGGGTAAATACAGTTAGGTATATTAATGTAAGATATTATGTATATTTCTGATTATATATATATATATATAATTATTTATTCAAAAATTAAACATAAACATGTTACATCATCACGACAAAAATAACCATTTTCTTTTAACACTCCTGTTGACATATCAAGTGACGATGTTGAATGTTGTATAAAGAGTTTTAAAAGATTCAAATCAACCAAACACTCCTCAATAGAGGGAACGCTTTTACATAATCTGCAATGACCAATCAAAATACAAGTATATGAAAATTCAAAAATCTTGACTACGAATCTTGGTTATAATTATTAATACCTTAATGTTAGTACACAAAATACGTATATTCCTCAGGCATGTATACATATATATATATATATATATATATATATATATATATATATATGTGACATCGTTCCCCGGTCGCAGCGCCGACTGTGTCGTTCTATCCTGATCCACCACGGCGCCAGATGTGACGTCACGTGGCTGCCCCAGGCTCTGATGTCGCGGTCACGGCGTCAGATGTGACGTCCCCAAACAGCACCAATTGTGACGTCTTCGCCGCGGCGTCAGCTGTTCGCTCCTCGCTGCTCCAAACGTGACGTTCTAACCCTTTGGTGATTCGGGTAGGAATCTGGTTAGATTGATACCAGCCTCGCCGTTCCCAACCTGCTTCCAACGCCTGGTTACCAGGGTAACTGCACTGATCCCCAGTCTGTCTACCCACGTTGTGAATTGATCTTAGACAGACGAGATCAAACAGGGGTTGGGGCCGTAATGCAAGCTGAGTTCAACGGGGGTGATAACACACAATTATGGATAAAATAAAATAAAATGAAAACTCACAAAGTCCAAAGTATCAAAGAAAAAGGTAACAAACTTTTATGTCTATTTGTTCGATACATAGGACTATGTCTACTTCCCGACCCGTTCTGTGGATTGTGGCACGACGCTTTCGCTAGGCAAACTTTAAGGCTTCAAGTTGTCTGCTCTCTAAGAAATTTGTGTTTCGGTGTGTCTTTGGACGAAAGTCGAAAAACTTATTTCTGTGGTCTGATTCTAAGTCGCTCTTCAAACTACTTGTTCTTGGTTGAAGAAGAGTCCAAAAGTGTGCGTGAATCTTGGTCAGCTATCTTGACGCGGTTTCAACACTGGGCGCTCATCTCTTCTTGTCGTCCAAGGCTCAAAACTTCTCGCCAGGGTCCGCGGCTGAACTCAAACTTCTCTCCAGCTTGGGTCGAACGAACTGATTTCTGTCGGTTGGGTTCTCGCTTTTATTGACGCCGTCAAAACTGGGGTGGGTCTGTCGGCACCAGGGGTTCTTCGATAATTCTAAATACGTCTCCACCCTTCTTATTTCTGGTTAGGGATTTTTTTACTCTTTTCCATTTTCGGTAACTTTCCTCTCACCCCACTCTCTTACTGTGCTTCTGAGGGGCGTGCACTAACTTCCCACTTCTTCGTATCGGCTCCTCCACTTACACTTCTGATAGAGGCGTCGACCGATTTTCTTCGTGCGTCACGTGACCGCTCTCGGCCAATGAGGGTCCTGGTCGGGTATCTTTCCTTCTCCTTCGTGCGTCATGTGATCTACTTGGCCAATGACGTCTTAGTCGGGTGATCTTTCCTCCTCCTTCGTGGGTCATGTGATCTACTTGGCCAATGACGTCTTAGTCGGGCGTGAACAATCCGCGGTTTTGTTTAGGGAAAGAAATACCTTGCCTAACAAAAGAAATATTAATTAAATCGCCCTTATCATGAGCGACTGAGATGACACTCTCGGCTTTTTAACACGTGGTATTTGTCAAGCAGTTTATCGCTAATTGGACATGACCCAAGAAAGGAATTTCCTAGGCTAGCTGGCGTTTCTGAAGCGAAATAAAAATATTTCATTTTCCTTTCGGCCGAAGGTTTGATAACAAAAATCTTTATTATCGCAGGGCAAGCGTTTATTCTGTCAAAAGAAAGAAAAATTTTGCCAGTGAAAACTTCTTGGGTGGGATTTTTCTAATTCTGAAGACTGTCTGTGTTTCGTCAATGTTCAACAATGGTCTTTCTTTTCCTTGGGTGACATCCAATTGATAACAAAATTCCATTTTTCGTGGACACGCGGAAATCGGTCAAATGCTTGTTCGTAGGTGACCTAGATATTTTCGACATCTGCTACCTATCAATTCTAGCCGTTTGTGTGTGTGTTCGCCTATGACCCGTTTTCGTATTATTTTTTCTTTCTTTTTTTTTCTTCGTTTTCTCTTTCTTTCTCCCAAATCACTTGAATGTAAAGAAAGAATTATTCTTAAATCCTAAAATATTTTTCGGCCTTAAATAATTATTAAATGGTTGATAAACCGTAAAAAACAAATCATATATCTATGAATATTTCTTTCAAATCGTCAGGATGCATGGTGCCACATATATATATATATATATTGTGTAGGCCTATATATTTTGTCTGTCCATATGTATATGCTTAATTGTCTTTTTTTCTCGCTCTGTTCATTGCCACATATTTTTTTCTTATTCTACCATTCTTACGTCCTAAGTATGACGAAAACTACATCCGCGTCCTTGGTATGGCGATAAACTACATCCAACAGCAAAGCCCCAGATAATGTTTTCGGAAAAATAATGTTGCCAGCTATACGTTTTTGAAACAATAATGTTGCCAGCTATGCGTTTTTGAAACAATAATGTTGCCAGCTGTACGTTTTTGAAACAATAATGTTTCCAGCTATAAGTTTTTGAAACCATAATGTTTCAGCTATGCCTTTTTGAAACCATAATGTTGCCAGCTATACGTTTTTTGAACCATATCGTTGCCAGCTATACGTTTTTAAAACCATAATGTTTTGCCAGCTATACGTTTTTAAACCATAATGTTTGCCAGCTATACGTTTTTTAAACAATAATGTTTCCAGCTATAAGTTTTTGAAACCATAATGTTTCAGCTATGCCTTTTTGAAACCATAATGTTGCCAGCTATACGTTTTTTGAACCATATCGTTGCCAGCTATACGTTTTTTAAACCATAATGTTGCCAGCTATACGTTTTTTAAACCATAATGTTGCCAGCTATACGTTTTTTAAACCATAATGTTTCCAGCTATAAGTTTTTGAAACCATAATGTTTCAGCTATGCCTTTTTGAAACCATAATGTTGCCAGCTATACGTTTTTTAAACCATAATGTTGCCAGCTATACGTTTTTTAAACCATAATGTTGCCAGCTATACGTTTTTTAAACCATAATGTTTCCAGCTATAAGTTTTTGAAACCATAATGTTTCAGCTATGCCTTTTTGAAACCATAATGTTGCCAGCTATACGTTTTTTGAACCATATCGTTGCCAGCTATACGTTTTTTAAACCATAATGTTGCCAGCTATACGTTTTTTTAAACCATAATGTTGCCAGCTATACGTTTTTGAAACAATAATGTTGCCAGCTATACGTTTTTTATTCCATACAAAATAGGCATTTAAAATTCCTATAAACTGGATTTGGCATTAAATAACTCACAGTGGTTGATATGCCATAAAACCCAAACAAACAAACAAACAAATCTACCATTCTTAACTTTTATCTATTAAACCCACTTTTCATCTATATATCATTACCCATGTAAGTAATATTTTAATAGTTTGCATTCGCTTATTAATACTTTCATATTGAATCTTTGTGGGTTTGTCTATGTATACGTCTATGTATTTATTAATGTATGCGTGCATGATTGCTTATATATGCCTTTTATTGTATGTATATTTACCTGATATTATATTTCCATTTTTTTTTTTTTGGTCGTGGAATCTATTTCCTGTTTCGTCCGAGTTTTTGCTTGTTTATATATCTATATATGTCTATGTGTTTGTATATTATAATCTGATTGTGTATATATTGTCCTCTGAGCATATCATCACTTCAAATGTATCTAAGTTGTTACAATATTTGTATCGCCTTAGATTAGCATTTGCTCAGCGATTTTGGCTTTTCGATGAAAACAAAATAAAATATATGTATTTTTCCTCAGTTTCTTCTTTAAATAAATTTATAATATTTTAAAATTAATACAGGTTAAATTTAAAATTTAAAATTAGTAATTTAATAGTAAAACTTAAAAATAATCAGTTAGAATTATTTCTGATTTAGTCTAACCCTAATATTAAGGCATTAATTATTATAACCAAAGTTCGTTGTTAATTGTTTTGAATTTTCATATCCTTGTATTTTGATTGCTCATTGCAGATAATGTAACAGCCTATTTCCCCTATTGAGAGGTGTTTGGTTGATTTGAACCTTTTAACACTTTTATCCTACATTCAACAACATCACGTGATAAGACACCAGATGTGTGGAAAGAAAATGGCTATTTTTGTAGTGATTTTATGTCCTTATTTCTGTTATAATTTTTTAATAATAATATTTGCTCTACTTTGTATTAGACACTCTTTTAAGAATAATATTTTTGGTTATAGGAATTTATTCCGGATACATCAATACTATACTTGTACACACACACACACACATATATATATATATATATATATATATATATTACGTGCTAATACCCTTGTATACCATGTATCCTCTTCATCTCCCTCCAGCTATGGGTAAAATAGCAGGACAGACTGGGTTCTATAGCCTTGGATGGCAACTGGTCTAGGAGAAGGACAACTCTGAATTCAGAACCTGCGGAGGGTCGTTTGGGAACCTTGTGGCATGCATTCGGTGCACCAGGTTTCTGTATTCGTCCTCCAAAAAGTGTGGCTGGTCCTGCACAAGGCCTTCTCCACTATAAACAAATCTCATGTGCCGGTGTCGGGATGTCGGTTTCCTGGGGACTTATCGGCCTGACCCTCATACGTCGAACGCGACAGGAGAGTCGATTATATATATATATATATATATATATATAAAATATTGGGACTACCCATACGGCTTACCAAGTTTTCATAACTTAAATATATATATATATATATATATATATATATATATATATAGATTTCTAGAAATCTTTAATAATCAGTCGTTTAAATAACAGTAACTGAATTTTCGCGTTGACTAAAGTAGCATATAGTGGGATTTGCTTGTATTAAAATTGAAACAAAAAAGAAATAAATAAATAAAAAGGGTTAATTGGTAACATATATATATATATATTTATATGTGTGTGTGTATATTTCAAGCATCTTTGGTTGAATAATGTAGACATATTATGACTATTTTATTTTAGTATACTCAAATTAACGGATGAATTTCTTAGTGCTGTTACAAAACTGATTAAGAAAGACGCCGTAGTTTGGGTTATTTCTTTCTTTTTCCCAACTTCTTTCAATCTCATACAAGATCATTGAACGCGTTTTATGCGTTTTTAAAAAAGAACGAAACTATCAATTGCATTATTTTTTCTCTTAGCAATACAGCCCTGAAGATGACCAATTGAAAATGTCTTTAAGCACTTCGTCGACAGCCGTGATCTCATGATAAAATTAATCCCGTGATAAAATAACGTAACCTTTGGATCGATATTGTGATGGTGATTTGGCTGACTGATAAAGCGGTATTTTATCGATTTATGACATTTTAAAATTTGTGATTAAGAAATGAACATTTACTTTGTTCTTCCGAAATGTATCCTCAAAAAAAAAAAAAAATTACAATTATCTGTGTTTTTCATTTATATAGTCATTATTATTTGTTATGTCTTATAGCCGTTCATCAGACAGCCCTGCCTTTAAAATAAAGGTCTGCAGATGTTATTGCGAAAAACATTTCGACGAACTCTTTTTTTAAATCGAGCTCACCCCAACATAAAGCAATAAAGCCAGTAAGACACAAGAGGTTACTGGGTGTGGAAGAATTAGAAAGAAAAATATTTCTAATGAGCGATGACAAAAGAGTAACCATGAGGACAATAGATAGTGTTTGAGATTGCATTTAAATTTTTGAAGATTAAAATTAGTTGGAAAGGAATCGGAAAATAGTTCCATAAAGAAAAACTGCAATAAAAATATATGATTCCATAAAGTTTACTTTATACATCTATATTCTAAATATGAGATCTCGACGCCAATCTAGTACAGAGCATAAATTCAAAACGTCTAGGTACCATAGCGAATAGTTCAATCGAACAATTAGCGTGGAAGAATTTATAGAAAATGTAATGGGAGGCAAGATTATGGCAGTGGGAAGCCGAAACTCCAAATCAGGACTAATGATAATGGATATGGTTTTCTTTGCAGAAGAAAATTATCCCATCATAGCATTTTGCAATGACGAAAAAATGGCAATAATCGATTGATAGAGAACCAGATGAATATAACCAGGAGGGAAGGTTTGTTTGATTTGTTTTGTTTTATGGCATATCAACCTCAATGGGTTATTTAATACCGACTAATTTTTTTACTACTGGCAATATATTTTTTTACTGCTGGCAATATATCTTTCTTTAAAAATCTATTTCTGGGAATAATTTTCCTTGAATAAATCTATAACTGGTCATATTTTTTTTTCAAATAATGTATAACTGCCTATATTTCTGAGATGAGGTATTATGTACATTATTTACATTATTCGAACTATTGTCCTCATCTTTGTCGCCATATTTATCACAACGTTTCGGCCTTTCAGTATTTGTTTATATTTCTGAGACGAGGTATTATGTACACTATTTACATTACGTTTCGGCCGTTTGTGAGCGAAATAAAGTGTTCAGTTTGAAATTCCAATCACCTGAAGAAGGCGTGAGCGTACAACGGCCGAAACGTTCTAATAAATATGGCGACAAAGATGAGGACAATAGTCCGAATAATGTAAATAATGTAATGTATAACTGTTTGTATTTCTGGTATTTTTTAAAAGTATTGCTGATAATAATGTTTCTTTCAAAAATTATATCTGGTAATATTTTTGTTTAATTACAAAGTCTTTCTGGTATTAAAACCTATTTTTACACAAGATTGGGTGTCAACTATATGCCCATAGCTGGAACCCTAACAGGTGCTACCACCCCAGGTCAGGTTGGACCAGGGAACACCAGCAATTAAGAGGTGGTTCTACGCTCCTGACCAGGACGCGGATGTAGCTTATCGTCATACCCAGGCTGGCATCTCGGTCCTACGCTTTCACTGTCGAAACAGTTAAATGTAACCGTTTCTTCTACTCAAACAGCTTCTTCACCCGCACTTCCCGTCTGTGCAACTCCCTTCCTCTTGCTTGCTTCCCTGATAACTATAATCCTCAAATATTCAAGTGTAATGTCAATCGACCTCTTATGATACCTTGATCTTGTTCCCTGTCCTTTCTTTATCCTTTCCTCTTAACACGCCTCTTTTGTTCTCAATCCTCTGAAACCCCTTGCGTGCTAGTGACACTCCCGACTTGGCTTGGGGTGAATATTTAATATATATATATATATATATATATATACTTTATATATATATATATATATATATATATATATATATATATATATATATTTTCAAAGTAAAGCAAAAAACAGCGTCTGTTTCTAGCCTTTTTTACAAAGAAAATTAGTGACATCCCTCATAACTTCCTTCTCTCTTTTTCTCTCTATGGGTTTTTTTCTTCTCTACCCCTTCGATATCAATATTTAACTTCCGTTAAGTTAACCGTTTAAATGTGTCAATATCTGCTAACTCACTGATGTCTTCTCTCTCCCCCCTCACTTCGTTAATTTACATATGTTTAATACGGCCCGTCAAAAATGTGTAAATTTTCTTTTCAGTTTTTGCTTTGAAGTAAAGTCTGATGATCCGCAGTCCTTTAAAAGGGCTGTGGTGAAATAATTTATTACATGGAACCTTAAAGTGGTCTGTTTTTATTTAAATTATTTGCTCTGGATTTACATTGAGCTCTCTGGATTTTATCCTCCTTAGGTTTACCAATACGGATTACCTAGTTTTTCATAAACTATATATATATATATATATATATATATATATATTATAAATTAATTGATTTAAAATATGTTTTTTCGCTACACAGTTCTAACCATGTTTCAAAAATGGAAGCTAAAAGCCACGAATTTAATTTTGCAAGTAAATTAAAGACATTAGTTCTATTTCATCCTCAAGCGAATTTTGGAGTAACTTTTAAAATTACTGGGTTTTAAAGACACGGCTAAAATCACGTTTCCATGGTTACAGATAAATCTACTTCAACTGGACAAGGGGTGTCTGGGTTTTCCTTATGTCTGTATCATTGTATCGATTATTAGCTACATATATATATATAATCTATAGCTATATATATATATATTAATCTTTCCACTTCATGACAGCGGAAGTTTTTAGCCCGAGAATGTGAAACGAGTCATTATCCTGGAGGTTAGAATTAGCCATATCGATGGAAGGCAGAAAAGGTAATTTGAATTATGCTGGACACTTGTCTAAGCTCGAGAAATAGTTTGGGTCGTGGTTCTTATTCACGCTTTTCTCATTTTTATTTGGTGAGCTTAAATGTATTAATAAGTTTATAACGAAATTATCATAAATTAATAGCTGCTTTTGTTTTTAAATTTTTTTTATTTTATTTAGCCTATATATCTTTAAGCCACAGGTTTATATGATTTAATACATCATTTTCAGCGCATACCCAGACAGTATTCAATATATAACAAGAAATGCGAAAATTTAGATTCGAAACCATTTAATAACCGTTAAAAAACACTGAAAATGAACATCTTGAAATCACCACTTAACTTTCATACTGACATTTTTCAGTTGTCGATATAATGCATTATGCTTACTCGATGGCTGCTTGACTTCGATTAATATAATCTTCCAGAGAATGGAAGTTGTATCGATTACAGTGAAATGGCCTCGGGCAGGTAGTGTCTGTCGATTCTCAAAGACGCAAATATATGAGATTTCCCCGTTTGTTTTTGCGTTGTGTTTTCATTTTAAGCTGTTTACTTGCGTCATGTTGAGACTGGGCATTCTTCAACTGAATTGGAATCGTGCAACCACCTGAAAGATCTTTATACCGAACAATATATCTGAGTCTTCCGGAAATCTTAATCCAATAAGTATTATCATTTTTATTAGCATACGTCATGTAGAATACAGTTTACTCTATCCATATAAGAAAAAATAGTGTAATGAATGTCATCTGGAATGGCCACGCTTCTAAATCGTTTTACATTAATGCAAGGGCTTTGCAGAGCTATATCCTTGGGAATACGTTGTTTCTTATTTTCATCAACGAATTTTTCGATGTCATCAGTTCCCAGTAAGGTGGTTATGTTGATGACGTAGCTATTTACTACTGTCTTAATCTTAAGTCCTATAGGTCCGACAAAGTAAAACTCTCGAAAATGAAATCAAGTCAGTTAGTATCTGGGGAAAGAAATGGCTTGTACATTTTAACGCCTACAAAATCACCATAGAAAAAACAATTTTGCTTTCTATCAGTATGGCTGAAGCTAACCTCCAGGAGAGAAACTCATTGCGCTTTCTTGGTTAAAGAATAAGGCTTCTGAAACATTTTGATTTTTACCCTTATTGAATATATGGTAAAAGCGAATTTTCGGTTTGGGGATGATTTTTCCAAGAATTAAAATAAATTAATGCCTTTTTCGTTACTTTTTAAGAAAGCCACAAGAAAACGACATTATGGCGGAGAGAAAGTGACTGAAGCCGAAACCTTTGGTCAGGAAAAACGATATTGTAGATTCGTCTTTGGATTTTATCAAGAATCTTGAAATGTATAGCCGAAGCACCAGACCATAAGTGGCAGCAATACTAAAAGCATGGGGGAATGGTAGTCTTGTAAAAATGTAAAATAGGTTCAGGCTAAAAAAAAAATTTCTTGCACGACACAGAGAACCAACTTTTTCTACTCCCATGATGTGGGGCCGCTCAAAATAATCAGAACAGGCTTCAATTAATTTAATATATTTAATTAAAACCAATTAAAAAAATCTAAATATATTTTGTTCGATGAATGTAAAAAATAAAAAAAAAATATTTTACTTTCAAATTTTGAATCACTTTTATTTAATTTTGTTATTCTTGCTTTCTTCTTCTTCTTCTTCTTCTTCTTCATCATCATCATTTCATCATCATCATCATCATCATCATCATCATCATCATCATCATCATCCTCACCTCCAGTGTGTCGTATCCCTTCAGGACATAGCCAAATCATGATCCTCCCAAGTTTCCTATCTCGTGTGGCTCTTAGCAGATTTTCTCTCTTTGAAAAATATCCCGCTATCCATTCACATAAGCTCGTCAGGTAATAGTCCTCTTGAGTGTTAAGTTTTCCAAGCCCTCTATCCTCATTATGAGTTCTGTCTGTTCCGGATTCTGAGTATAAGTGTTCTTTATGTTTCCATTTCCCTTAAAACTTCCTTGATGCTTACGAGCTCCATCCAAGGAATTTGATGTATCCTTCTATAGAACTACACTTTTTGCTGCCTCTAGTCTTCTCCGTATCCATCGATTCGTTTTCTACGACATATCAACCCTTTCGTTTGCAGGTTATTTAAAACCCAAAATACTTTTAGATTGTAAGACTGTTTTTAGATAATTTAATGATACAAGTTTAACAAATTTACCCATAATGGGGGGATATTCCTGATCCCATTCAAAAGCTTATTAACCAAAAGTAAGCATCAAGCAGCTACTGGGGTCTACATATCTGGGAAGCGTTTTGGGCACCGAGACGTGGTGTAATGGTTAATAAGCATGTCTCACTAGAACCATTGCAACTCCGTAGGGAATTCAATCCTCACTAGGTGCTCCAGGGTTTCAGCCTTGTTCCACATCTAACCTGCGCTTACGACTGAGTAGTGTGAGAAATTCTGCAATTTAAGCTCCTATTGGCTCATTTGTAACGACCAATCTCATTGGTCGAATTTTGAATTTGTTTTTCGCAGGCATTTTTCAACGGCCCGTTCTCTTTTGAGTCAGTTGCTGCAAAATATTGGAAATGTCAGGACTCACTTTTGAATCTCTTTGCAGGGCCTTTAGCGCCCAAAATCAAGCTTAAATAATTAGGCAATGATTCTTCTTCTGCATCCAAAATGGTAATTGCTCCTGTGACGACGTCATGTTCCAGCTTCTTCAATACTTTCGGGGCTGTATAATTCAGTCATTTATTGATTGTCGTCAAATGTGTACGTTCAACACGAAGAACTTTCTGCATGATCTCGACAATAGCCGAGTTTCAACTTCAGCAACCGAAATGGTAATGCTCCAGCAACGTCCAGCAAATTCCTGCTTCTCCAAATTCGTAGAGACCAATTGAGTCCTACAGAAGTAAAAGACACTACTTATTATTTGAAGAACTACCCAACCCTGTTCACAGGGGCAAAAAAAGGGCAAAATCTTTTTTTGCAAGGATACAATAAAATTTGTTTTAAGTTTTAAGGTAGGCCTTGTTGATTGTATGTCTTTTCTTGTCTCTGCCAAGGATTAAACTGTGTGAGAAGAAATTCTCACAGTAGTGAGTTCGATCCTTAAGTTGTATCTAAATAAATATCTGGGAAGCGTTTTAACCGGAGATAGAACACGCGCGAAAAAAGCATCTCAAAGAAAACTAAGCAAGTTGATAAGAAATAAAAAAAAGAAAAAAACATTCGTTAGAAGCAAAGAAAAGAGTGCTGGATTGCTACGCGTTATTTATATATATTTATATGCGCGGTACATTTATACATAATTTCTATATATATTATATAATATATATAGAAATTACACACACACACACATATATATATATATATATATATATATATATATATATATAATTTCTATATATATTATATATGCGCAGTACATACTTATATATATATATATATATATATATATATATATATATATATATATATATATATATATATAAAATAAATGCGAATGTCAGTGTATGACAATGTCACACTTTTTCAACTTTAGAGGCCGTAGCCCAACATATCATACCATTTTGGAATATGGCCGACAAACATATACCATTTGGAATCAGGCCGACTCCGTGAGAAAATTAAAAACATTCCGGGCTGATCCTGACCCGCAATCCTGACATTTTGGATTCACTAGTTTTCGGCCATTTTTGGACGTGATTTTTGGCGATGAATTTTTTTATTTGATAATAATGTTTATAACTCGGAAATAAATTAGCGAATAATCGACATTAATTGCTAAATCCAGTAAAAGTCACCCATGAAATAAAAATCATTGTTTGTACGGGAAGTAAGGACCTACGTCCATTAAATTGTGTTTAAATTAAGTGGCGGCAGAAGAATTATCATTGAACGTTTAAAAGGTAAGCTTAAATATTAATGCAATACTTAAATGCAGCGTTCAATTTTGAGTTCTGTAGTTTAATAATGTCTATCGCATCTACTCTTTCTTACCTATTGTGATGAAGAGCTTTCTGCAGGAGCTAGCTTAATTGTCGCCCTATAGAGTGGCTTTTAAAGCTAGTATATATATATATATATATATATATATATATATATATATATATATATATATATCATCTCTCTCAGCTATGGGTAAATAGCAGGACAGACTGGGTTCTATAGCTTTGGATGGCAACTGGTCTAGGAGAAGGACAACTCTGAATTCAAAACCTGCGGAGGGTCGTTTGGGGACCTTGTGGCACTTAGTGCACTAAGTCTCTGAATTCGGCCGTTTAAAAAGTGTGGGTGGTCCTGCACGAAACCTTCACCACTATAATCAAATCTCATGTGCTGTTGTCGGGCTGTCGGTTTCCTAGGAACTGATCTGCTTGACCCTCATACGTCGAGTCGACGGGGAGTCGACTATATATATATATATATATATATATATATATATATATATATAACTAGCGGCGACAGTCTTTTACATTCTTAAGCGCAATCGTCAAGACTGCTGACTTATTTAAGCAGGAAACAGACTGTCGCCACTTGATATTGATCTCAATGTCAACTTTTATATTTATATATACTCTATCCCAGATAAACCGCACTTTAAATCATTAATATAGCATAGTTTAAAACTATATTTTTATCATATACTAGCAGGAGAGCCCGGCGTTGCACGGGGATGTAACAGTAAGAGATAGATCAAGTATCGTCTATCATGAAGACTGAAGAATAAAATTGACAAAGATTATTGTTTAAGGTTGGTGGACACGCATGTCTTAATTGTTTTTTTGTTTTTTTTTACGAATTGGTCAAACCCAAACTCAAACAAAAACGTTGATTTCAATCGTTATGATGAGTCTACCGATTGAATAGAATTTTATTATGAACAATTGTCTTGTAAATAGAATTTTTAAAGCATTCTGAATGTAAAAATAAAGAAAAAGGTGTGCAAGACAATAAGAAACACTACCTGCCAAAAAAAGTGAAGTTTTGTTGAAATCGGTTGAAAAATGTAGGAAATCTGATCCCATATATAAGCGAACACGCAAACAACCTGGGTTTTATAATAAGTATAACTTGATATGAGTTGCCCCCCTTTTATTCTCGCGATGCCTCTTAATTTCGTGCAAAAACAATTGTTTTTTTTCCAATTTTTGGCGCTGTCAGAACCACCGCATGGTAATTTTACGTAGTCCTCTGAAGTTTTGTTGAAATCGGTTGAAAAATGTAGGAAATCCGACACACACACACACACACACACACACACACACACACACACACACACACACACACACAACCTGGGTTTTATAATAAGTATGATATATAGATAAATGTAGAATCACACTATTTTTTGAACAAACTGATATCATGGGTTTTTTGTGAGTTAAATACTAGAGCTTTACGTCAGAAGAAACAAAATTTATTGCAGAAAACATAACAAGAAATGCATGTTGTTATTTTGTCCCGAGTACTAAAATTTGTAATGAATGCTGTTTTTGAGTAAGATTAAATTTTTAAATAGAAAAAAAAAAGTTTTCCTCTCCTCCTACAATCTTGTTCTGAAAAAGGCAAATTCACTTTATCAAGTGGAAGAACTTCACAAACTTTTAAGTTAATTTTGGCCACCTTCCTGTTCGAAATACTTAATGACCCCTGCAAAGCTCATCCTTAAAACAATCTTATTTAAAAGAAAAAAGTAAAAAAAAAAAACAACAAAAAAACAACAATAATAAATGAAATTGCGAAAACTTAACTCTCAAAGTTAATTTCAATTAAAGGTTTTAGCAGAATGTAGCTGGCGTAATAAGTGACTTGCCTGTTTAATTACAGATTGTAACTAAGCTGACTTTAGGTCAAGCGCATGATTAGACTAAATTGAACTCAGTAAATAAAACAACAATTCAAAGTCGATAAGTATGAAAGATCGATATTAGTATCAGAAACGTGAATTTCTAAAATAAAATACTTATTCTCTATTTATTTTTTTCCTTAATCTCCTCATGCATGGAGATTGTACTGAGGAGAATTGAGGTGAGATACAGGTGAGTTGGTGATCGCTAGAATAATTCAAATTTATAGCAAAACATTACGGCACAAAGTAATTTTCAAAGAAAATAAAGTAAAATTCTATACAATTTAAAAAAAAAAAATCAAAGAGACTTCTCCGTCTTTTGAACAAGAGTAGAAGTTTATCCTTTATTTCCTGTCTAGGATTGGGTTTCCGGTTCTGTCTCCTAAAGTTTTCTAATTTTCTTTCACTCACCTTGCGCCTTAGTGGCGTTATCGCCTTGCTTGGGGTGAACTATTTAAAAAATACAAAATAACTTCTTACTTTGACATTTTTGAGTTAACAGAGAGAGAAGGGAAATTGGTTAGTTGCTTTTGTTTAGCGGCATATCAATACCTTTATGGGTCATTTAATGTCAAAATATAAACATTTTGTACGCAATTTTATTTTCTTCTGTTCTTTGGCGATAATGGGACCTCTACTAATTCGTGATACCTAAGGTTTAAAATGAATTCTGAGAAATGAGAAATCTTTCTTGAAGCGTTCATTTTTAGCTTTAATTGAAAGCTAAATGGTTAAATTTACTATTCATAGCAAGCAAAATAACCTGGTGTATTTCAAACATGAATTATATTGACGGAAATCAATTTGTTTCGAAAATGGCTGATTAGCGCCTTTTTTTTAAATCGTCTTTCATTGTAATGTAATTTTCTGTATTAAAAATATTCCAAAAATAAAATATAACTTTCTGAAACTTTATTTGAGGAATATTAACTGACTTTAATTATAATTGATCAGATTTTAAACAAATCTTATTTACTTTAAGTTTAAAATGACAGAGAAAAGCATTTTAAAGAAAAGGGTACCAGCAGAATCCATTTTTACGTGATTGACGAGCGATAACAAATGATGTCTGATTTGTTGTTCTACGTAGATCTTATCTGTAAGGTGAGTGCCTTTTATATATGTATATATTTGTTAAATACTCAGTAATCTTAAAAATGTTGGAAAATATTCCCCATAATCTAATTTTAGGAATGATAACTTTAAATTTACTATAGTCATTGCTCTTATCTACTGATAATGTCGTGTACGGTCGCCCATACTTTCAAAATGGGCACGTTTATAAACATAAAAATATTTTTTTAAATTATTTTAAAAATCTTGGTGCAAAATGATTTGTATGTGCTTTTTAATTTTTCATTAGTAAATATAGTTTTCCCTTAATAACAATATCACCTAACGCAATCAAGGTAATGCAGAAATTTAAGATTTGAAACCTCATAAATTATTATAAATAAAATTTTAAAAAATAATTAAAATTGAAATAATAAAAGAAAACAATTCTTACAAAAAGAGTTTTTTCTCAAGACAATTATTAAAGCAATTAAAAGATTTTTCTAATTAAATTATGTCATAGTTTTGTTGCAAGCAATTCTGCTTTTAACTAATAAAACAAATTTTGTGGGTGGGTAACATATATACAAAAATATTTTTATCAATACTTCTAAAAAAATAATAAAAAAATAATGTAATTCATTTGTGAATAATTCCTGAAAGTTTCATTAAAATCCGGCAATTATTTGATTTCTGCATGAATTTCAAAATCCCTGTATTTTTACAGGAAAAAAAGGCGCTAAAACACCAATAATAAATATTATGCCATATGCTGATGTAAAAAAAACAAGATTTTTAACCAAATTTTCCAACGTGCTACAAAGGATTTAAAAATTAAAAAAAAAGATAATAAAAAATAATTTGGTATTTTCTGTCCATAATAACATTAACATTTTGACGATAAACCTTAGTTTTTGTTATCTTTGGGACATTTTTAATCATGATATACATTTTTCATCGAATTAGTGGAGGTACATACTTTAGTATTACAATTCTTACTAATTAACCCATAGGCGGGGGAGAAAGAGGCGGATTCATAATTTTGCCAAGTGTATTTGCGCGTAAGTGAATATGACGAACCCAACAGGAATTTGAACACGGCTCATCGATTAACAATCTCGTGCACTTAACAATTACACCACTCGCACATTCAAGCTTACAGAACCTGGTATTCCCAAGCGGTCACTCATCTAGATAAAAAAAAAAGAAGAAAGCTACTCCGTATTCAAATTCTATGAGCCAAAAAGGATGTGTGATTTAGCAATATAGAGTTTAGGAGAGATAAGAAGGAGAAAAACCTTACTCAGTGTGGCAAAGGAGAGGAAGGTATAGAGACCCATAATCAACCACGTCCTGAAAAAAAACCCCAAAAAACATGATCTTCCACACAGAAGAGGAAGACATAAAACTGATCAAACAAATCAATAAATAACACTGTCCTTGTCCAGTAAGATATAGAGAGATGTACCAGTAAAAAATATCGAGAAAAAAGATTATGATTTAAACAGCCATTGGCTTGAAATTTATCCAGTATTAAAATATCTCTGGCAGAGGCTCTTTGAATATGTTTGAACATATTACGTACAGCATTACTTTGTATTCGATAGAGATATTTGTATATATTTGTGCATTTATGTGTTTTCTTTTTTATACATTAGCTGGTTTTATTTTTAAGTGTTGCATTTTGTCTGGACATTTGAATTTTTTTATATGCATGTATAAGTATATATCTATTTTTTCTGTCCATTTATATATATATATATATATATATATATATATATATATATATATATATATATATATATATATATATATCAGGTCATCCCATAAGTTCTGTCCGAATTTTGAATAAAGAAAACAAGTGATCAAAGGTTACATTTAATTTCAGATTCAATCAACAATGTATTTTGTATTTTCCCTGATTATCTATGACTTCCTTCCATCTATTAACAAGCTTACTAATTCCATCACTGTAAAATTCTTTTGGCTTTGATTCGAAGAACTCACAAATGTCAGTTTTAACCTCTTCCTGTGTTACAAAAGCTGTTTCTTCCAAATGATTCTGTAAGCTACGAAACAAATGGTAGTCTGAAGGAGCAAGATCGGGAGAATAAGGTGGATGAGGAATTTTCTCCCAGCCAAGTTCTTCGATCTTTTGTGACGTGATACTTGCTGTGTTGGGTCGCGCATTGTCCTGACGAAACCTCACCTCTTTTCGATTCACTAGGGCAGATCTTTTTTCCGGAAAGCTTGGTTCAAACGCTCCAATTGCTTACAGTATATTTGAGCAATAATTGTTGCATTAGGTGGTAAGAATTCAAAGTGGATTATTCCTTGGCGATCCCACCAGATTGAAAGAAGAACCTTTTGCCCATGAAGTTCCCTTCTCGGCTGTGGCTGGGGTCCTTCCCTTTACCAAGCCACTGTCTACGACGCTTAAAATTTCGATAAAAATGGACATTTTACGTCGCCAGTCACAAGTCTATCCAAAAAAAAGGTTAAACAAGTTGGCGAGAATGGAGAGAAGAGGAGATGTCAATTCGGGATTTGAGGTTGTTTTCAGACAATTCATGAGGCACCCATTTTCCAAGTTTAGGAACTTTTCCAAGTTGTTGAAGATGACGAAGAACAGTTGTATGGTTTGAATTGAGAACCACTGCCAATTCCTCAACTGATAAAGCAGGATTTTCTTCAAGGGCTGCTTCAAGAAGCTTTTCATCAAACTCAACTGGACGTCCGGTTCGATCTTCATCTTCAAGTGTGAAATCTCCACCTCTGAATTTTGCAAACCATCTTCTGCAAGTTCTTTCATTCACACATTCCTCTCCATAAACTGAGTGAATGTTTTTAGACGCTTTGGCTGCTGAGTTTCCTTTCTTGAACTCATAAAGCATTATGTGCCTCAAGTTATTCTTGGGTACTTCCATATTAGCAGGGTTTTAATCAAACAAAATTTATTTTATTGTTCTTTGAAATCAAATTAGATCAGTTTAAATGCATCTAAACATAAAAATAATGTTCAACTCCATTAGACATTATAAAATACTCTTTAAATTTCGTTCATTTTAACAAAAAGTTAAAATTCAGACAGAACTTATGGGATGACCTAATAATTGTCGCTTTTCTTTGCGTTGTCCATTGCCGAATATTTGTTTCCCTATTCTACCTTTTTATATTTTATCTATTGAACCCTCTTTTTATCTATATATCTTTGCCCCATGTAAGTAATATATTAAGTCTGTCTGAATTCATTTACTAATACTTTCAACTTGAATCTTTGTAGGTGTGTATATGTGTGTGTCTTTATTAATGTTTGTGTGTATGATCGCTTATATATGCCTTTCATTGTATGTATATGTTGTCTGTATATTTGTGGGGGGTCGGGGATATCTATTTCCTGTTTCGTTCATGTTTTTGCGTGTTTATATATCTAAATATGTCTACGTGTTTGTGCATTATAATCTGATTGTTTCTGCATTGTCTTTTGCAAGAATTCATTCTCTCCTGCCTATATCATCATTTCAAGTGTATCTAAGTTGTAACGATGTCTTACATACCATTAGATTAACGTTTATTCTGAGATTCTGGCTTTTCAATTAAAACGAAATAAATAATAGATGTATTTTTCCTCAGTTTCTTCTTAAAATTTTTTTATATTTTAAACTTAATACAGATAATTTTTAGTTTTCAATTTTATAGTAAAATTTAATATTAATTAGAATGCTTTCTATTTTAGTGTAACCCTCACAGTTGAGGGGTCCTCCCCTTTTTACACAAATGGACTCACCCAGTATATACATATACTACTGTTACGTGAAGACCCGAGAGCAAGACCGAAGAGGGTGAGTGTTGAGATGTTGAGTGTTTCCGAGTGCGTGTATTGAAATAAGGACAAACACATACGTAGGGAAAAATACTGGTATATCTGAAGAGGTATTTACAACAGAGAGATTAGTAGTCAAACGAACGCAGGTTAGTCAGTAACAATCAGAAAGAGTATAAAGTCCAGCTGTATCTTCCGGTAGAGAGACGGAAGTGTGATAGTCACCTGATCTTCTTTGAACTCTATAGAACTGTCTTATTAGTAGTAGATAGATCAGTCCATTCTGATGAGAAGGTGGGTGCGCCCCAACAGTGAGTGAAAGGTTGAAAGTAACAGACAGACAGAACGAACGTAGTCAGCAAGAGTCACAATTGAGCGAGCACGTAAACTCAGTAAGAAGTCATACAGCGATACTTCAAAGACTTTATAGATGTTTTGCTACTAACCCGTATTCCTGGAACTACTAACCTGCTTTACCAGTTTGTATTATTACGTTAATACATTATCTTTCCTATATTCATTCCTGGCGTTTGTTATTTATTGGTACCGGATTTCATCCCGGAATCCACAACACTAACATTAAGACCTTAATAATTATAACCAAGGTTCGTTAAGTTTTTTGAATTCCCATATACTTGTATTTTGATTGGTCATTGCAGATAATGTAACAACGTTTCCCTTATCGATGGGTGTTTTGTCGACTTGAACCTTTTAAAACTCTTTATTCATCATTTACGACCAGCACTTTATAAGACACCAGAAGTGTTGAAACAAAACGACTGTTTTTATAGTGATATTATAACATATTTATGTTATAATTTTCGAATATAAATATATATATATATATATATATATATATATATATATATATATATATATTCTGCCTTTCGTAGTTTGAACACTTTGGAAGAAAGGGAATTTAACGGCTACTGCTAATTAAAGCAAAACGCTCTTGGCTATGAATTGAGCCATCCGGCAGTGCTTATATCGCGTATAAAATGCGTTTAAAATGCCTTTTCTCGGTAGAGTGCGCTGATGGCCTAAGGGTGAGAGTTTCCAACTGATGTCTAATCGGTCGGGTTTTGATCGCGGCTTGAAGCAATTGCATGTCTAGCTACACTGATGAGCTGCATGACAGTCTGTCTATGGATGACTATATATATATATATATATATATATATATATATATATATATATATAGTTGATGTGTGTAACTAAAATCTGTAAAAAGGACAATATGAATAAAGGAAAAGTTATCTTAGCTGACGTTTCCTCCTCTGATGGACTTTATTAATGTAAGGACTTGATTTTGATTCAAGCCGAGCTTCTCGCCTTGACGGTCGAACTCTCTGCCTTTGAGCAGAATGAACCCGGACGAGGTTCCGCCGAGGGGCGGAGTCTCGTTCGGGGAGAATGACCAGCCCGATCCCGTTTATGCGGGTTATACGGGCATTTTTTGGCCGAGCCTGTGGGCTCAGGAAAACCCACGATAAACTCGGCCTTGTTCCACATGCAACTCGTGGGCGGGGGGTAGATACCGATTTTGCAACAAGTACGAATTTAGTTAGTTTTTCATAATTCTTTTTAAATTTAAGGATGCCAAGTTTTGTAATTCCTTTGCGGCTTCGCTTGTCACTTTTACTACGTCAAGCGAAATCTCGTTATCACTTCCAAAACTTCTCGTTATATTCGAGACTTCATAGACGCCGGTACTAGTAGTAACGCCTTGCAATAATATCCGCACTAGTAATACTTATTCAAGTAGTAATCGCCAAATAGTATAAGAGAATCGTAATCCGTATAGTGCTAGAGTAGAGAGAGTGAACATATAGCGATAGTGGATAGACAAGAAGAGTGATCGTATAGTCAACACGCTACTACCTATTTATTTTCTTCCTTTATGATCACGTGATTTATTTAATTGCATTTTTTTATAATGTAAATATTACTTAACTTTGGGATTAATTTATGTATTATATTTTTATTTAAATAAAACAACATTATGAATTTAACAGATTTCTTTTAAATTTTAACATTTTTATAGTCATACATCGGAAAGGATTAATTATTTCAGGAACGGAGATATTTGAAAAAATTCAGAGCACAGATATATATTTTGGTACGGTTCGATTCGATAGCACCTCCCACAAGAATTTACTTTCTCTTTTAATAAGTGTGGCATTCTTTAGATGAAAATTGTGGTTGAATTTTTTTCATGTATTACATATGTATTTGATAAGTTGTTGTGTATTAGATTCCTTTTGTGTTCAAAGAAACTTAAAAATTTCTGCAAGTTTCTCCACTGTATTGTAAGAGGCGCATGTAACAGTTTATTTTATATATATCGAACTCAGAAATTATTCTTATTATTATTGGTTCTGATCATATCCATAATAGTTTTGAATATAACTGTAATTATTTTGATATTGTTAATATTTGATAAATTGTTTTGGATAGTAGATGTTAAGAAGTTAGTAGATAGTAGTAAGAGACAGGTATAGTTTCCGTTTACCTCCTTTTCGATTTTGAATTTAGCGTTTTTCTTCGTATAGGTCAAGGGCCCATTTTACTCTGCTATTAAACTCATTGCGATAGTGGGTGGATAATAAATGTATTCGTGCGTTTCCAAGGACATTTATGCAAAAGTTATGTAACAGAAACGAATAGAATGGAAACCCATCCCTCAGATATAATTTTTCTGCGCCTACAACCATTATACAACCTCTAAATATCTTGCAAGGTTTTCCTGAATAAAATATTGGCAACTTATAGATGCGTATTATACGCTGGTGGTTGTAATATGGTGGTTATTACTTTCACAGTTTCAAAAGCGAGGTAAGTCACAATGTTTACTAAAATTACTTTAATATACTCCGATGTCAAAATAACGAACACTTAAACAGTCGCTACGAAATATTCAGGTCAGCTATTGCTTAGTCTTTCGTGACCAGAAGAGAACTTTTGCATGGTTTCGTCGTCGAACCTCGGAGGCAAGTGCTGACACGCGGGAGGAAATATGTGGAACTAACTGATCTCTGAACTAACATTAGCAAAATAGCTTATCATCCATTGCTCTGAATGACTTTTACACTTTATCCTTGGACGTTTTTCTTTCATTCGTTTTCCTTAAAACGGTTACCAAGATTTCTTTCTTTCATACGAAGTAATCTTCACACTCAACTCTGCTTATTACCTGTCATCAAATTCAACCGATGAGAAGGCACAGTGGTTCCAATAGAATGGTGCTGTTCTTCAACTGCTAATATTACCATGGCATGCATCCGTGCAAAGTTTTGCGAGCCTCTTAGCTAAAACTATGAAGTATAATGGGCACCTCAATGGTCTGACCTCAACCCCCACCAGATTTCTTCATCTATAAGAGCAAGTTTCGCACCATTACTGCATTTAAGGCAGCCATCACTGAGTAGCTTCGAGCAATCACCCAAGAGGAAAGTGCATGCGTTATCAACAACTTTGCATTCAGCAGTGTCTTCAACAGAAAGGCAGACATCTAGTTCAGGGCTCCTATTGACAATTTTCTTTCATGTCTGAGACTAAACGTTTTCAGGTCCTAAAATGTTATCCTTTTATCTTTCAATAAATGTAATTTCCATCACTCTATCATTTGTTATCCTTGATTTATCCCCGATCATTTAGTTTCAAAATTTTCCTAAACGCCCAGTATACAGATAAGATAATGAACAAATAGGAAACGTTCATCAATTTAACATATTTAACTTTCAGTAAATCTTTATCAGAGAATGAGATATGGAGCTAGAGAAAGAGGAAAATCGATGTTTCACGTATCTAGTATGTCTAGTAGATCTTATATTTGTTGGTACGTCGTCTACTATCATAATGTCTACTAGGCGTGCACACACACGAGCACACTTTTGGAATTGTTTTCGCCACCATTCTTTCTCCTGTTGTTCTTAATTTTTATTGAAAGCATGCCTCCCAAGCCCACTATTTGGTGAGGGCGGTGGATTGGCCGTTGATCCCCACCCCACCAGGTTGCTTGGACTTAAGGTAAGCTGTACATTCTGACGAAGAAAGCGGACAAACACTTGCTGCCCTATATGAGTATAATTTCGCTCTACCGAAAACTCATTTTAATCTTTTTTCGATTTTCTTTAATTCTTTATTTTTCTTTTTTTTTAATTTTTAAATTTTATTTTGTATTTTTATTTTTTATTTTTTTCTCCCTACTCGTCAGTGTGTTTGCCCATCGTAACACATTTTGTCCTAATCATTCTAACCTATTTCATGGTCCCGTTTCGAAAGAAAAATCAGAAAAAAGGGAAAATTGAATTTCTTTGGCTAGATGCGAAAGTGTCTCATCAGTATTCTTATGATTTAGTGGCCGACTATTCTTGCTTGATAAATTTTCTGAACTTGGAATTGTTTTCGCCACCATTCCTTCTCCTGTTGTTCTTAATTTTTATTGAAAGCATGCCTCCCAAGCCCACTATTTGGTGAGGGCGGTGGATTTGGCCGTTGATCCCAACCCCCACCCGCCGCTGAACCTCCACATATACAAACTAGAATTATTATACACTTACGTACATAAAGCAACATTCACGATTTTTCGGGTAGGCTAGAAATCCGTTAAATTTCTTAAAACTTCGAAGGGATCCATCGTCTCTCCCTGAATTCGGAACGCCACAAATGATACTAACGTTGGTTTAACAAGTCGAATGTATATGAAACATAGTTATGCAATGAAAATCAAGCAACACAAATTTTTGGTCCATGTCTCAGACTAAATGGTTGCAGATCCTATAATCTTATCCTTTTACCTTTTAATAGACTTCCATTACTATCTCACTTGTGGTCCTTGTATCAAATTCTATCAACTGAGCCTATGCAAACAAAAGGAGCATTTTATACGTTCATTACAGTT
>CAHIKZ030001824.1:2310000-2330000 GCA_903632075.3 Acanthosepion pharaonis | reverse complement strand
GTTTTGAATTGAAGCTACACTGTTTTTTAATTGTTATGTTAATGCTGTCATAACCTTTTATATAAAGGAAACATTGGGCAGTCTTTGCCCAAACTATTCGGCTTACAATCGGTTGAAATATTTAAAATCTTACTCTGAAATTTTTTTTCTAGTAAAATAGATTTCTCATGTCCACAAACTATTGCCGTTTTTGCTAGTATTGGAGAGAGTTGCAATTCTAACCTTTTGGGGAAAGTCAACATCTCGATTATATCAATATTTCCTTTTCTACTTATAAAGGGTGTTTCATTAAGACTGATTATACATAAGGGTGTTTCATTAAGACGGATCAAAGTCAGCAGTAAATAAATCAGTGTTATTGGTGAAAATTTATTTATTTCTCTATTAGATCATGTTATTTAAGTCATGACGTTTATCTGTGAAAAATAATATCACCCAAATATTCGCTAAATCTGAAAGAAAAATCAAAAAAAATCATTAGACCCTTAAGCTTAATTCACATTTAAAATCGGCCCAAATTATTGGAACACCTTTTATATGCTAATCACTTCTATTGTTTTTTTTAAAATAATATCACCCCATGTAAGGCAGTAAAGCCACTAAGACACAAACCGTGAAGGAATAAGAAAAAGTGAACATTATTCCTTAATGATATTTCACTATTATTATTATTATTATTATTGTTGTTTCTGGCGTCTACTCATTTCTTTCTGGATCCCGACTAGAGACATAAGTTCAGAAATGGCGGCATGACATTTTCCATTGAGCAGTTTTGAAAAAAAAATTGCATATGTTTTACAAAGATAAAGCCCTTCGTAAAGCGTGGACTAAACTTGTGAGCACATTTATTGTATTTTTTTAAAGCATGGGCTATCAGGGAATCATTCAATAAGTCTATTGGAATATTTTCCAACCAATCCGAGGACTACAACTACAACTGAAAGTGTTAATGTCCTAATGTATCGCATTTTTGAGATTTCGATTTTTGAAGTTTATCAAAGATACATTGCAGTCTGCAGGGACTGTCATATCAATAATGAGGTACTTTTAACTATGCTGTCTCTAATCACGATGTCTGTGGTGCTAGCTTTGATTGTTCGGCCTCTATGTATTGTAAAGTCCTATAAAATTGTTACAGATCTTATCTCTATAACCGGGTCTGAGTGGTGTTCATACCAATTTCTTGCAGTTTCATTTCCGTCAGCGTTGCAGTTTTTCCGGTGCAGATATTGACCCGCTCTGTCATGTTGTGTTTTATATTCAGTGTGTGCCAATACCGTGCAACTTGATACAATATGGTCAATTGTTTTTGGATATTTATCATAGAATCTGCATTTTGGACTAACACAAGTTTTCAGTATGTGTGCTTGGTAATTTCTAGTTACCAAGCATTGATCCTGTGCAGCAACAATAACACTTTCAGTTTCAGCTTTTAACCCTGCCCTACATAGCCACTGAGCGGTACGGGGTTTGTCTACATCAGCTTATTCGGTACGGGCTAAGAATTGAACGTGAAGCGGTTTATTTTACTATCGTTTCTGTATCTAGTCGGTTGTATTTGCCTTTGCTTTCTTTTTTAAGTATTTTTCAGCTTCAGTCGGTGTATTATGCTTTAATTGTATTCCGTCACCGACTTGAAACTCCATTTTGAAATTGTTGGCTTCCTTTATTATGGAATAAGGTCGCTTACTACTTTCATTTTCTTTGACACAGATCATCATCCCATCTTTATTATTATTAGGAAATTATTATTATTAGCATGCTGTCTTTTCTTTTTTTGCATCGTCTTTGACTGAGGAGGAAGTGACGTAAGTCATTAACGATCGGTCAGCAGTGGCATTTATATAACGAGTCCATTTGGTGCGTCCTTGGCGTACATTTTATTTTATTTTTATTTTTGCTTCAGGAGCGCCTGCCGGAATAGTACTGTTTCGGTAGAGTCTCTTGGGTGAATAAGTATGATGTTGGAAGACCCGAAACTTGTAATGACCCCAAGTCATAACATCACTGACGAGGCGATCCTGAGCACTCGTTGGAGTGTTTTCATGTCATTATTATTATTATTATTATTATTATTATTATTATTATTATTACTGTAAGTGTAATCAGGAAGACAGTTGGTAACAATTGATATTGCAATTACATTTTGGAAGATCAAAGTTGGTTAGAAAGCGTGGTGTCATAAGTGACTTCCACAAGCAAAACGTGCGAGAAAAGAAACTGTTAGCATAGAACTTACGGTTATATCTGGCCAATTCAAATCAAAATTGATGAGACCTTGCCGCCAATCAAGTACTGCGCTTAAATTCATAAAGTCTAGTTACCCTAGCAAAGAGTTCATCTGAACAATTACTGTGAAAGTGTTTGCTGGCAAAAACACAGGGAAGCTACATTAGACCCGTGGAAAAGTGACTGAAACCGAGACGCCAGGCTAGGACCAATAATATTGCTGATTCTTATTTGGATTTTTATCAATAATCTCTAAATATACAGCAACAGCACCGGACCATATGCGACAAAAACATTCAAAGCATGGACGAATGTTAGACTTATAGACATGTAAGATAGATTCAGGAGAGGAGAATTGTCTAGCCCGACACAGAGAATAAATTTTCTCAGTCACAGAACTAGTAATAGATTTGTCATAATCGTTTCACTTCATGTCACCCGCACGACGAGGCATGGAGAGATTAGCAACAGTCTTGCTGATCGGAGGCAGGATGTTGTTGGAAGTTGTTGCGTCATGTGCTTTTTGTTATCTGATAAAACTGTTTGATTATGTTTCTATATCATCAGACTATAGGGTCCTATGAAGTCTTTTTAAAGATATAAACGTTTCATTATTTGTAGCTGTTTTTTTTTTTAATTTTGAACAGATAAATCATTGATAATAGATACATATCTGAACAATGTGAAAGCAATACATGACATCCATCTTAAAATGTAAATTAGATGAGACTCTTTCCAGCCATTTTTAAATAATTTTATTTAAACACATCTAAACACATTTAAAAATATTTAAACATATATAATAGATATAAACATATATAAACAATGTAAATAGTGTAAATAATTACACTTCATCTCATAAATACAGACATATATATATATATATATATATATTTATATATATATATATATATATATATATATATATATATATATATTATGTCTCAAATGAACACTTTTGACATTTTTTGTGATGTCAACAAATACTCATTGTCACTTTCGTAATGCTAGTAGAGAATTTATAATCGCAGATTACAACTATATTAACGCCGTTGAACAATACTGGTGTCAGACGTCTTCGAATATCACTCGCACTAATAGTACTTGCTCGATAATATTGTTTGAATAGTAACCACCGAATAGTTATACGAATAGAGAAATAGTATAGTGAACAGACTAGAGAATAGCGGTTCTTATAGTAATAGAGGATAGAGTAGAAATGGCGATCAGAATAGTAACAGAGGATAGAATAGAACATGGCGATCATTTAGACGTCACGCGACTTCCTGCTTATGCGTTTCTCCTATGGACACGTGGTCTATTTAATTAAATATTGGGGTCGCCTGTGTTTACTCACTGGCGATCTATGTTCAAAATCAAGTGTCATTTTATTCCTATATATATATATATATATATATATATATATAAACATACTTAAATCCTTTTTTGATTACCGAACAGATAAAATGTTTGTATGTAGCTGACCGGATAGACATATCTGAACAAAGTGAGTGCAATACGTGACATTCATCTTAAAAATTTAACTTTGATGAGACGATTTAAAACAGGATTAAGTTTGACAGTTTAATATTTTGATTTCGTAGCATCTAACCTTGTTGGATAAAATGAAACCTGGCGAAACCTATCCCGTGTTCAGCTATTTTTATTTCCAAAATTAGATTTGTCAAACTCTTCCAATCAACTGTTCTTTATGTTATAAGACTAACTGCCTTTATTACACGCATTTTTACATTTGTTTATCTCTCTAGGGAAAAGATGATGGTCATTTTGAGATTGATATTTTCTAAGCGCAATGCAATCTGAATCTTGCATATTCAAACACATTTAAAAATTTGTTAAGGTACTAAAATAATTAAAGGCGTATATAACAGATTAATCGTATCACTTATTCTAAAATAGCATACATTTCTATTCATATTACA
The DNA here is from genome assembly GCA_903632075.3 of Acanthosepion pharaonis. NCBI lineage: Eukaryota > Metazoa > Mollusca > Cephalopoda > Sepiida > Sepiidae > Acanthosepion > Acanthosepion pharaonis. The sequence goes on along the minus strand of CAHIKZ030001824.1, from coordinate 2,325,828 downwards.
TCATTAGAATATTCCACTCCATCAAATGTCAATAACTTAAATGATGGCGTCATTTACTGACGGTTCAAGTAAACTAATATATATATATATATATATATATATATATATATATATATATATATATATACAAGGAAATGGATTAAATCAGATATATTTTAAAATAAAAAGAAAGAAAACACAGATTTATAATCCAGAGTACTTTTATATTTCTAAAAACAAGGCTCGATTTTCACTTTTATAAGCCTTCAATCTTTCAGACCTGCAAACGAAATACCTAAAAAATTGAAGGCTATTTTTATAATATATATTTTATAATATTATTTATAAATTTATATTATTTATATATAATATATATTTTATAATATTATTTGTAAATTTATATTATTTATATATAATATATATTTTATAATATTATTTGTAAATTTATATTTATATATAATATATTTTTATAATATTATTTGTAAATTTATATTATTTATATATAATATATATATTATAATATTATTTGTAAATTTATATTATTTATATATAATATATATTTTATAATATTATTTGTAAATTTATATTATTTATATATAATATATATTTTATAATATTTTTGTAAATTTATATTATTTATATATAATATATATTTTATAATATTATTTATAAATTTATATTATTTATATATATATATATTTTTATAATATTATTTATAAATTTATATTATTTATATATATAATATATATTTATAATATTATTTATAAATTTATATTATTTATATATAATATATATTTTATAATATTATTTATAAATTTATATTATTTATATATAATATATATTTTATAATATTATTTATAAATTTATATTATTTATATATAATATATATTTTATAATATTATTTATAAATTTATATTATTTATATATAATATATATTTTATAATATTATTTTAAATTTATATTATTTATATATAATATATATTTTATAATATTATTTTTAAATTTATATTATTTATATATAATATATATTTTATAATATTATTTCATGAAATAAAGATTATTATCTATGGTATTTTAAGTGTTTGATATTCATTAATTAATAATTTTGTTCTGTCTCGGACATAGGGCTCTCCTTGGATCATTATTATTTTGGAAATTCCATACGGGTTACCATTTATAAATATATATATATATATATATAATTATTTATTTAAAAATATGATTCCATCGCTACATAAGAGTTCTCATGTTTGAAAACAAGAGCTGAAATCTTCAATATAATTATTTGAATTAAATTGAATACTTTAATTCAGTTTAATTCAAATAATTATATTGAAGTTTTCGGCTATTGTTTTGAAACATGAGAACTCTTATGTAGCGATAGAATCATATTTTTAAATAAATAATTATATTTAGGCTCTACTTTTGTATCGCTCACTGTTTTTTAAAAATAACAAAAATGCTAAAGAACTTTGGATTATTTACCTAAGGAGTTCTTTCCTATTTTCTATATATTTTTACACACACACACACACATATATATATATATATATATATTATTGTTGTTTATTAATTTAAGATTCAGTTTATATTAAATCCCTAATTTATTCGTGAAGAAGTTGACTATTTAAATTGCATTTAATTTAATTTCTTTGTGGAGTTTTTAAACATTTAAATTACTCAGTCAAAAATCAGTTTTTATCTAAATTGCTAAAGCCATACCACCCCTCTCCTTCCTCAAAAAACCCTACGTACATCTCTTTACTTCCCCCTTTTTTCTTTTTCCATTTTTTCTTCTTTCTTCCTTTTCCCATATCATTTCCGTTGAGTTGACCGATTAAATAGGCCAATGTCTGTTCCTTACCCCCTCCTTCCTCAATATTAAGTATTATAATAAAAAGAAATATAAAAATAAATTCTAAAACTCTCTCTTCCCTCTCTAAACTCGACCATGTCTCTCATAACATTCCTCACCACCTTCAATGTCAAATTATATAAGCTTAATACTGCCCGTCAAAAGTGTAAATTTTAAATTCATTTTTCGTTTCACCTTTTGAAAGTAAAGTCTGAAGATCCAGAGAAAAATAAAATTCTCTGGTGAAATAAATTATTACAAAGGGAACCTTAAAATGATGTGTTTTTCTTTAAATTATATATATATATATATATATATATATATATATAGAGAGAGAGAGAGAGAGAGAGAGGGGGGGAGAGAGACAGAGAGACAGATGGACAAACGCAGTTGAACGAACAAGTCAATTGATTTTCATTTTTTTCTGCCATCGCAAGATAAATGGTTTTAGTCGTGTGCGTTCATCTTTAAATTAAAAATAAAACTCGCAGTGAATGATCGGCCTTTATCAAAGCAAATGGCAGACTAACTGTGTTTTGTAAACATCTGCCATATTTCTTTAATTATCAAATCCACCGAAATACTTAACGTAAAATACATACATCGTGTTCTAAATATCGATGTGTCAGTCTGATTGATTTCATGACGTAAGTGAGCGTCTGCCAGCATATATGCAATCAATATATATTTGAGCTCAACAAAAACATATCGAGATATAAGGGGTGTGCGGCTGGTATCACTTCTTCGTAAGTGATAAGATTACTTGCATATTTCGTTCGAAGTTCTTCGATCCCATCGTGGATGAAAATATATCCTCTTCCAATTAATTGTTTAGAATAAGTATGTAAACCTTATCCAAGGTTAATAGTGCTAATTGAATATATATCCATCAAGCGACTGGCGATGGAATATAGGGAAGGAATGTGTGTTTAGCCCCAGTCTATTTAACCTTTTCTTAGACTTTGTTCAGAGCATTTATAAACGCCATTGTGAAGAGATGTGTACTGATCATTTATGCATCCAATGTCACATCCGAAACGAATCTACAAAGGAAAACAATGAGATTTTTGTTATTTGGTCTCACACTTTCTTTGCGATTTTGTGGTGGCAGTCGATGGAATCTGAAGAATTAATATTGGTGAATACCTAAACGATTCATTACGTCTCTACAAAAAGAAGTGTGTGTATATATATATATATATATACAAAAGAAATATATATCTTACTTATTATAAAACACAGATTGTGTGTGTGTGTGTGTGTGTGTGTGTGTGTGTGTGTGTGTGTGTGTGTGTGTGTGTACGTTTATATATTGGATCAGATTTCCTACATTTTTCAACCGATTTCAACAAAACTTCACAGGACTATGTAAAATTACCTTGCGGTGGTTCTGACAGCACCAAATAAACACAATTGTTTTTGCACGAAATCAATTTGAAAGCACGGTTATGTGTATCGCACCCGACCGGAAGTTACTGCCGGCTACTCAAACGTTCGAATGCCGTTAACTTCTGGTGACTCAGCGTTTTATTTTTCAGAGAACAATACACAAAAAATGAAATCTAAATGTACACAAGTCCTCCTAACTAAAAATAATAACCGGAAAATACTTTAAATACAGATGGTGTCCAATTTTTTTTACTGTATTCAATAAGTAAAAATCATAAATTGTAAAAGATTACAGAAAGGCTACTAAATGAATACGATTTCTTAGATCATCTTACTTATTATAAAACCCAGGTTGTGTGTGTGTGTGTGTGCCTGTACGTTTATATATTGGATCGGATTTCCTACATTTTTCAACCGATTTCAACAAAACTTCACAGGACTATGTAAAATTACCATGCGGTGGTTCTGACAGAGCCATAAATTGGAACAACACAATTGTTTTTGCACGAAATCAATTTGAAAACACGATTAAGAGAAATCGTGAGAATGAAAGGGGGACAACTCATATCGAGTTATACTTATTATAAAACCCAGGTTGATTGTGTGTGTGTGCTCGTTTATATATGGTATCGGATTTCCCTACATTTAAAAATTCCATTTACAAGACAATTGTTTATAATAAAATTCTATTCAATCGGAAGACTCATAGCGATTGAAAACAATGTTTTTGTTTGAATTTGGGTTTGACCAATTCGTAAAAAAAAAAAAAAAGAAAAAACTAATTAAGACATGCGTGTCCATCAACCTTAAACAATAATCTTTGTCAATTTTATTTTTCAGTCTTTATGATGGTCGATACTTGATCTATCTCTTACTGTTACATCCCCGGGCAATGCCGGGCTCTACTGCTAGTATATATATATATATATATATATATATATATATATATATATATATATGGAAAAAACAATCAAAATCCTAATATACAATTATGCTGTTTTAATGTTAGTATAATGTCAACGTATAGTATTTTGGCTCGACAAATAAGTCTTAGATTAAAATAAAATTCTTTTCATTCTTTATTCAAAATACTATATTTTAGGAATACGTTTTCACAACATCGCCCACGTGACACCGACGTGATCATATTGAAACGGAACGCCGATCATGAAAAATTTCAGTTGTCTGTTTTGATTAGTCTTACTCTTATGTCCATCATCTTTTCATGTTGAATTAAATATAGTCTAATGTTAATTATGTTTTATGAATATGTCCTGAAGATGGTCTACTAGACCGAAACGTCCGACGTTGATATTATATTAACATTAAAACAGTATAATTGCATATTAGGAGTTTTGTTTGTTTTTTTCCGTATATTTTTCTTCATACTGCCGGATCTATATCCATATATTTGCTTACATATACATATATAATGTCCTCATTAATTCTCTGTCTCATGGCTACATACATATTTTGAATCATTCTACTACTGACACAACATTTAAGGCTTATATATATATATATATATATATATATATATATATATATATATATATATATATGTACCAAAAATCTAAGGTACTAAACGATTTGTTCGCCCTGTTCGGGGGTTTCTGGTTGTATCGTTTTTTTTCAAGTTTTTTTTCCTTGAATGCCAATTTGTTTGAAAATTTTCCTATCCAAGTTTTTTACTCTCCGAGTTTAGATATATTCACATTACATATATATATATATATATATATATATATATATATATATATATTGTGTTTTTCGGGCAGCAAACCATTTTTCAAAAATATTGTTCAATATATGGGTATTTTTTAATATTTATTAAAGCAACTCGAAATTAAGGGAACCGTCCAAAGTTTAGAACGGGTCATGATTAAACATAATAGAAATTCCTTATCTGTTATATTGAACTAAAATTAGGGATAGAACAATATAAGTCACTAAGTCGCAAGCGGTTGCTGAGGGTGAGAGAATTTCGGTAAAAATCTAGGGGGAGAGAAAGCATTAAAAAGTCTAAGATTCAAGCTGACAGAAGATGACCATTAACGCTACATTTAAATTTTTGAAGATCGTAGTCAGAAACAAAGAATACTAAACCATTATGTGATATATGACCTCCTATATGACAGTGAATGCTAGACAATATCCCAAAAAATGACGAAGTGACTTGAACCAAAACAAATATGGTCCTACAGAAAGATGCTGACGTTATCATGGGCCGAATATGTGAGCAATGATGGATTTTTTAGAGAAGATGGAAACAAAAAGGAAACATACTTAAACACAGGATGTGACAGCTGAAAATTCTAGGGCACGTAATGACGAAAGAAGGCTTGGAAAATCTGATACTCACAAGACAGCTTGAAGAGAAGTTGGACAGAGGAAAACAACGCATAACATACTTGGTGGGCTTAAACAAATGTATGGTGGAACAAGGTTTATTAGAAATGACAAAAAGACCATACATATTAAGACCTATGAAGGACAGGAAATTGTGGAGAGCTATGATCGCCAATGTTTTGAAAGAACACGATACATAAAGAAGAACTTGACAGGAAAGCATGAAGCTGGGAAAGCGTTTCATAATCACAAGCGTGAAATGTGAGAGAAGAAGCTATTAGCATAGAACTTACGGCTACCTTGAGTAATTTCAACAATAATATGATGAGAAGTAGCTGCCAAGTTTCGTGGATACATCACTCGTCCGGGTTATATAAATTCTAATAAATTCATTAAAATATATAATTGTATGCTACATAAGAATGGTCAATTACACTGTCCAACAAAATGATCATTTTCCGACTATCTATTTCTCTGATCGTTTTGGGTCTAGATTATGAAAATAATATTCATTTTTTACGAAATGATTTCCCGGCCAGGGTATGACGATAAACTACATCAGCGTCCTGGGTAAGACTATAAACTACCTTCGACAGCAAGGCCTCTATCAAGAGGTTTTGTGGAGCGTGGAACCCCCTCTTAATTGCTGGTGTTTCCAGGTCTACCCTGACCCGGGATAGTAGCACTTGTTAGGGTCCCAGCTATGGGCAAAATAGTTAACCCCCAAATTGGGGTCAAAACGCGAAAAATAGGTTTTAATACCAGCAATACATTTTTGTAAAAAAATATTACCAGCAATACATTTTTGAAGAAAGAATTATTAGTAGAAATACATTATTACCAGCAATATATTTTTGAAAAAAAAAAATTACCAGCAATACATTTTTTGTTAAAAAAATATTACCAGAAACACTTTTTAAAAAACATATTCCCAGCAATACATTTTTGGAAAAAAATATTACCAGAAACACTTTTTTAAAAAACATATTGCCAGCATTACATTTTTGGAAAAAAATATTACCAGAAACACTTTTTTAAAAAACATATTGCCAGCAATACATTTTTGGAAAAAAATATTACCAGAAACACTTTTTTAAAAAACATATTGCCAGCATTACATTTTTGGAAAAAAATATTACCAGAAACACTTTTTTAAAAAACATATTGCCAGCAATACATTATTGGAAAAAAATATTACCAGAAAACCTTTTTTAAAAAACATATTGCCAGCAATACATTTTTGGAAAAAAATATTACCAGAAACACTTTTTGAAAAAATATTAACAGCAATACATTTTTGGAAAAAATATTACCAGAAATACTTTTTGAAAAAATATTAACAGCAATAAAAATCTTGTCATTAAATAGCCCATTGGACTTGATATGTCATAAAACAAACGGAACCAAACGAAACTAATCCAAAAAATACTGCAGTTTCTTCTAAGTTGCAACTACCATTTATAACTTAGACAGAATTTAATTCTTTTTTTTTAATTTTTAGATTATACAAAAAATAGTTAAAAATACGAAGAGGAGAATGTAAAAATACTCCAAATAAATCCTGTTACATAAGTGGTTGTGTAAAGTCTAAAAAGAATATTGCCTATCTTGTTAAAAAAAAAACAAAAAAAAAACTATACAATTTATATTTTTGAATCAAATGTGGTCGCCAAGATAAATCATGTGCACAAAATATCTGCTTCAAACTATGCTTTAAAGATCTCTCAAAATAGCCAAAAAGAAAATTGAATAACCTTCTCTGTGGAGTGCCAAGTGTCCGGCATGAACTCCAATATCACGTCACTGTTACTTTTGTTTAGTAAACATACAAATTACATTTTGTTTCTATTAGGCCTCAATACCTAGACACAGAACAATTTTTATAGTTTCATACCTATTAGGATTAGAGCAGACTTATGTATATTCATCTTTTTCCAGGTATAACTATGAAGAGTGCTTCGTCCGTGGTAATATCCTATCCTTAAATCTGCTATTCGACCTGTACCCGACTCATATGAACTTGCAGTAGCCAAACCACCTCCGGAAATTGTCCTGTCTGAATCAGAAATGGAATTTCCTGGGCAAGAAGACGATACCTATGCTCGAATCACATGCACCAAAACCTCTGTCACAGCATGATCTTAATGATCTTGTAAGAGATTTAGACATGCCAAAACAACAGAGGGAGATGCTAGCTCCGAGGTTAAAGGGAAGAATATAGTAACTATTGATGTTTGAATTACAAAGTTTCTTTACGCGCAGACAATTTACAAGAAAAAAAAATTCTCTTGACAACAATTTATGCAACTGTTATAATATACCTAGATTTTTTTAAGAAATAAATTTACAGCATGAGGTTACTGATTCGCGGCTGTTCATTGACGGCTCTCTTTATAGAACCAAAGTCATGCATTTCCGTATTGGAATTATCCTGTCATCGATTCCTTTAGCCCGTTTTGTTGTTTTAAAAAAAAATTGAAGAAAATCTTGATTTTATTTTAAACAAAATTACATACAATGAGCAGGAGTGGTTAATCTATGTAGATATTAAGGTAGTCGATATTAGGAATGAATTGCAGGTAGGCTATAAGGACTTTTATGTGTTTTTTGTATCAATGGGACAGCCAAGCTCAAGGTGAAAGCTACACTCGCACAGAATACTCATTAAGAAATTAGTCAAAAATTGTTTCACATAACGTTAAACGTGAATCCTTAGTGGACAAGGAAAACATAACTTTGCCATAACTTCATATAAAATAAAACCTGGGAAAGATTCAAAGGCGCGTGTAACAGCCTATTAAGAAATACTTCAAAGGCTTATGTTAATAGCCATTAAAAATGAGTCAAAAATTGGTTCACATAACGCTATACGTGAATCCTTAGTGGACAAGGAAAACATAACTTTGCCATAACTTCATATAAAATAAAACCTGGGAAAGATTCAAAGGCTCGTGTAACAGCCTATTAAGAAATTCTTCAAAGGCTTATGTTAATAACCATTAAAAATGAGTCAAAATTGTTTCACATAACGTTATACGTGAATCCTTACTGGACAAGGAAAACATAACTTTGCCATAACTTCATATAAAATAAAACCTGGGAAAGATTCAAAGGCGCGTGTAACAGCCTATTAAGAAATTCTTCAAAGGCTTATGTTAATAGCCATTAAAAAATGAGTCAAAAATTGTTTCACATAACGTTATACGTGAATCCTTAGTGGACAAGGAAAACATAACTTTGCCATAACTTCATATAAAATAAAACCTGGGAAAGATTCAAAGGCGCGTGTAACAGCCTATTAAGAAATTCTTCAAAGGCTTATGTTAATAGCCATTAAAAAATGAGTCAAAAATTGTTTCACATAACGTTATACGTGAATCCTTACTGGACAAGGAAAACATAACTTTGCCATAACTTCATATAAAATAAAACCTGCGAAAGATTCAAAGGCGCGTGTAACAGCCTATTAAGAAATTCTTCAAAGGCTTATGTTAATAGCCATTAAAAAATGAGTCAAAAATTGTTTCACATAACGTTATACGTGAATCCTTACTGGACAAGGAAAACATAACTTTGCCATAACTTCATATAAAATAAAACCTGGGAAAGATTCAAAGGCGCGTGTAACAGCCTATTAAGAAATTCTTCAAAGGCTTATGTTAATAGCCATTAAAAATGAGTCAAAATTGTTTCACATAACGTTATACGTGAATCCTTACTGGACAAGGAAAACATAACTTTGCCATAACTTCATATAAAATAAACCTGCGAAAGATTCAAAGGCGCGTGTAACAGCCTATTAAGAAATTCTTCAAAGGCTTATGTTAATAGCCATTAAAAAATGAGTCAAAAATTGTTTCACATAACGTTATACGTGAATCCTTACTGGACAAGGAAAACATAACTTTGCCATAACTTCATATAAAATAAAACCTGGGAAAGATTCAAAGGCGCGTGTAACAGCCTATTAAGAAATTCTTCAAAGGCTTATGTTAATAGCCATTAAAAAATGAGTCAAAATTGTTTCACATAACGTTATACGTGAATCCTTACTGACAAGGAAAACATAACTTTGCCATAACTTCATATAAAATAAAACCTGCGAAAGATTCAAAGGCGCGTGTAACAGCCTATTAAGAAATTCTTCAAAGGCTTATGTTAATAGCCATTAAAAATGAGTCAAAAATTGTTTCACATAACGTTATACGTGAATCCTTACTGGACAAGGAAAACATAACTTTGCCATAACTTCATATAAAATAAAACCTGGGAAAGATTCAAAGGCGCGTGTAACAGCCTATTAAGAAATTCTTCAAAGGCTTATGTTAATAGCCATTAAAAATGAGTCAAAAATTGTTTCACATAACGTTATACGTGAATCCTTAGTGGACAAGGAAAACATAACTTTGCCATAACTTCATATAAAATAAAACCTGGGAAAGATTCAAAGGCGCGTGTAACAGCCTATTAAGAAATTCTTCAAAGGCTTATGTTAATAGCCATTAAAAAATGAGTCAAAAATTGTTTCACATAACGTTATACGTGAATCCTTAGTGGACAAGGAAAACATAACTTTGCCATAACTTCATATAAAATAAAACCTGGGAAAGATTCAAAGGCGCGTGTAACAGCCTATTAAGAAATACTTCAAAGGCTTATGTTAATAGCCATTAAAAAATGAGTCAAAAATTGGTTCACATAACGATATTCGTGAACCGTTCGTGAGCAAGGAAAACATAACTTTACCATCACTTCATATAAATTTGGGCTTAATGAAACTATTTGGGAAAGTGTGAAACGCGATAATCCGTCATTTTTATATTTACAAACGATTTTTCCAAGGTTTCGTGATGTAAAAATAAAGAAAGAAACTTTTTCGACAGCGCATGAAAAACAATGAATTTGATGCAATTTTAAACTAACTAGAATTGGAAACCTGGAAAAGATTCAAAGGCGTGTGTGATGGTCTCCTTGGAAGGGCTTTCCAATTTAATGTTGCTTCAAATTGATTGTCAAATTCATTTCGCGCTTTGTGCCAAAGCACTAATTTACGAAATGCTAGTTCAAAATATGATTGAGGCATATCTAAATTTAGGATGAAGTATGTCCATAAATATGCACTTTTTTTGCACTTACATCTTCCCTACTTTCCGAAGAATGCAGTAATCAGCGACGAACGTGGCGGAATGTTCCACCAAGATATTGTAAGAATTGAAAATCGTTACAGAGGCAAATGGAGTCCTGCTATGCTATCAGATATTTCTGGAGTCTTCAGAAAGACAGACCAAATGTTAAACATAGAAAAATCTGGAAAAAAAACAAACTTTCAAGGAATGAGTCTTTGTTTTCTTATATATTTTAAATTAAATAAAACGTTTATATGAATTGATCTGGAAATTTAACTATATTGTCGACATGGAAAACAAATCCCTTACTATAAAGGTAATTTACATTAAACAGAAAAAAAAGGCTTAGACAGAAACGTCTATATATATATTCAGAGCCAGTCATTGGAAAAGTTTTGAGAGTAAAGTCTGAAAAAAAGTCGGAGTAGGTGTCCCTAATACAATCCGATGTTATGGTCAAATTTTTTCTGGCAATACCTGCGACGAATCAGTGCCAAGCTGTATTGGACGTTACACTTCCCTTGGTGGCGTGTAGAAGGGAGATGTGCAGCATGACCAACCGCCGATCTCTTATAAAAATTTGCTCAGACCTGGGCTCTGGAGAGGACACTCCAGCATCGACTCACAGCGACGAAAATACAAAAAAAGCAACAGTCTAGTGATTGGAGGATTCCGAAGGTCCTCATGTCCGGGGAACAAGCCTCTGGCAAGAGGGAACGAGTGCGATCTCATCTTCGCTTCAAGGACGTCTGCAAAAGGGACATGAGGACATTGGACATGGACATCATGATGTTGGGATAGTTCACCAATGATTGCTTATTCTGGAGGTGCGATTTATACCGATGGCTGGATCGAGGAGAGAAGAAACGGAGGCTTGACGCATGGGAAAGTGTGCTCGAAGGAAAGAAAACAACGCAGTGATATCGGGAGAGAAAGTCTTCACATGCATTCTTTGCAATCAAGACTGCTACACCCGTGTGGACTTGTACATAAAAATTGCGGCGCTGCAATCAGCGCCTGAAATATAACTCTTTGGCCGGAGATCCATCGTATCTCGAGACCGACGAATGCCATATCTATCTATCTATCTATCTATCTATCTATCTATCTATCTATATATATATATATATATATATATATATATATATATATAAAAGAGAGAGAGAGAGAAAGAGAGAGAGAGAGAAAGGTGGAAAGAGAGACAGAGAATTAATATAAGTACAAGTTTGTCAATTAGCAGATTGATCTTGCATTCAGCATCCCAACTCCAGAGTTTCGTAGACGGATCCGTCCATCCACTCTTCAGTGGATATCAGAAATTGATTACTCATATAACTCGAGTTTTTTTATATGCTCTTATCAATAGTGCAATTGTTTTTGCGTTTGCTTGTTTAGGTGTATGCGTTCGCTCGTCTGCGCGGATGTGCGTACGTGTCAGGCGTCGTGATTACCGTAATTTCCCATGTATAATACGCCTTCATCCATAATACGCACACCTACAATTGTGCTGAAAGTATGTAAAAATGCTTCTACTCATGCATAATACGCATCCCTTGTTTGGTAATCAAACCCTATAAATTGTACCTCTCCAATTTCATTACGGCCAGCGTTTCTTACTCTTAGTTAAAAAATGGTTAATATTATTCTAATTTATTTTCACGATAATTCTTATTTTATTGTATGGGAATTTTTAAAAGATTTCTTGTTGCTGTCTATAATACGCACCCCTGATCTTGTTTATTTTTTTTTTTAGAAAAAAAAAAGCGTATTATACATGGGGAATTACGTTATTTGTCCTTTTCTTCGTTTTCTTATGTGTGCTGTTAGATCGATTAATATTATTGTTTGTGTTTCTGGCTGTTAAACCTGCATATTTGTTAAGATTGATTGTACTATTGGAAATCCTGTCCACATAAATTTATTGTCATTTAATTATCCGTAAATTGATTTACGATTATTCACTGAATCAATATGGCGCCGATTAATGAAGATCAAAAAAGACAGTTATTGATGATGAAGCGTTCGATTGATTACTAAAATCAATCTATTATTCCCCAAATAATAATTCTTATTGATTTTCGCGGAAACAACAACAGATATTTTTTAGGACTATGTAATTTCAGATCGTGGGCGATCATCAACTCTCCACAGATGCCTTGACCTTATGGTATGTAAATTGCATTACGGAATTGCGAAAAAAATATATTGGTGTGATTTTCCGTAGACTTTCTCTCTCTTGCGAGTTTTCATTCTCCTGAACTAGCTTACAACACTTCCGTTATATATATATATATATATATATATATATATAGACTGTTTCGCTGTATCACACAACTCCTCAGTGTGGCTAGACATCCGACATTCAAGCCGGGACCGATTAGGCATCAGTCGTTGATTCTAACCCCTAAGTTATCGATCCCCGGCACGGAAAAAAGCGAATTTTTGCGCATTTATTTTAATAGTGACTGACAAATTCGCGCTTTTCTCCCCACAGTGCTCGACCGAATTAATTATTTTTTGGAGGCTAATATTCAACCTCTATATATTGGGGAAATTGTATGTCAAAGTGAAAAAAAAATTAATTACAACTTACAAATAATCGTTTTCTACTTTGTCATACAATTTTCCCAATACTGTGTTTGGTATATAAAATACATACATATGTGTATATATACATATATAGTAATTAGGAGGATTTGATAACTATATTTAATTAATTCATCGAGTCAGATAGAAACCTCAACAGAATGCAGAAAGCACTGGACGGCCGTTTCGTCCTACATTTGGGACTCATCAGGAGTGCGCATCCACTACCGAGATTTGAAACCCTGACAGTTAGGTTAGCAAGCAAACATCATGCCAGCTGTTCCACTGGGCCTCGGTGACGAAGAGATTGCAAATCACACTCAACATAGCGCTGCTCGCTCACATATTCCGTGGTGGAACCATACTGCGTTCTCTGTAACCATAGGACTGTGCCCACTGGAGCCAAGACTACTCTCACCAATCCGCTCTTACTGGAATCTCTTCGTCACCGAGGCCATGATTGGATATATTTTTGCCGTTGGAAGACGCTGTGTCTGGCAACAAGACTCTGCACCATGCCACAAAAGCAAGAGAACCCTGTCATAGTTGTCAGACAATTTCTGCTACATCACCAATTCTTACATCTGGCCACCTAACTCCCAAGACTGGAAACGCCTTGATTATTATGTGTGAGGCGCAGTTGACTGAGATACCAACAAACCTCCTTGTAACGTCAAATTTTACCTGGAGGCAAAAATTATGGCAGTATTCACCAACTTAAACAAGGGAATCGCACAGAAGAGGTGTTAGGAGTTAGTAAAGACCTCTGAAGGCCGTGGTTGAGTCTAATGACGAATTTATTAAATAAATTTACTTTTTAGTATTTTAAGATATTTTAAGGCAAAATAATCAGCAGTACAATCTTATAATAGAATTGCCATTTTGCTATAAAATGTTAACAGAATTAACATTTTATAGCAAAATGTCAAACAAAACATTTTACCTGTAGATTAAGGCATACAATTACGTTCGTAAATAAATTTAATTGAAGACATAAAATTGTTTTCAAAATATTTAGATTCCGGCATTAAATAAACCATAGATGTGTTGATATGCCACTAAACAAAATCAACCAAATAACCAACATGAAAGAACTCCTACATGACATTAATCCATATAATATCCTACAAGTTCTTAAAGTGTATTCCAAAAACTTCAACAAAACTACAACATAAAACACAGATATCCCTGTCTCTAGTAATTACGTTCACACAAACATGTATATACACAGAAGCTGAGTATCATCTACCATGGATTCAACTGTGAAAGCAGAATAACTTATATCAAATTTTTTTCTTACTTCAAAGCCTCCAAGAAAATTAAATTTAGGTATTAAATGACCCATAAGGTGTAGGTATGCCGTTGAACAAATAATTCAAATCATTTCAACCAGCCAGTCTGTCTAATAAAGAGTTTCTGTTGCTGGTGTTAAGTTAACCGTCGTGCAGCTTGCTTTAATAGCGAGGCTATAAGCCCGAACTAGTATTGGATTGTTTTGACTGTTGGCCTAGTGACATTTGTCTACTTATATACGCACCGCCAGACCATGTCACGTTTTCTTTCAAATTTTTGGTGACTGCAATTTTTGACGTATTTTCTAACGTAGAAAATTGTCCGAATTTTTCTTCTTATAATTTTCATAAAATTGATATTTCGTTTCTGGCAAGCATTTATCGATTGATATATTAGCAAATTTGGATTCGAGATTATGCTCATAGAGAAGAGAGTATTTACCGTGTTTCGACGGATTTGGTAACGAGAAAAAGAAATAAGACAAATAATGTTCGACAGATTGTGTTGCGTCAGTATTTCAAGTCGGAAAGGAACGCTTGCCCTCTTTCAAAATTGAAGCTCGTGATTTCAGATAAACTCGAAAAAACAACCTAAGTTAATCTATATCGTTTTTTTTTGTTTTTGTTTTTTTTTGTTTTGTTGACAGACCAAAACATACAACTTCGTTGTTAGCACTCAGCACTTTTTAAGATAAATGAATGTAATTATTTTCTCTGAAGGAAACATATTATTCCCGTGTATAAAGGAGACATCTGTCATCTCTTGTTCTTTCTATCGTTCTACATCCCTTCACCCACATCTATCTATCTATCTATCTATCTATCTATCTATCTATCTATCTATCTATCTATCTATCTATCTCATTTTTTCTTTGCTTCTTTCTTTCTTTCTGTCTTTCTTTCAGTCTGTTCATATCTATCTATCTATCTATCTATCTATCTATCTATCTATCTATCTATCTATCTAAGTGTATTCGCTATCTCTCGCTCTCTCTCTAGCTATCTCAGTGTGTTTATCTATCTATCTATCTATCTATCTATCTATCTATCTATCTATCTATCTATCTATCTCAGTCTGTTCCTATCTATCTATCTATCTATCTATCTATCTATCTATCTATCTATCTATCTCAGTCTGTTCCTATTCATCTATCTATCTATCTATCTATCTATCTATCTATCTATCTCATCTCAGTCTCCATCCTATTCTATCTATCTATCTATCTATCTATCTATCTATCTATCTCAGTTT
>CAHIKZ030001824.1:2287500-2302500 GCA_903632075.3 Acanthosepion pharaonis | reverse complement strand
TGTTTTCAAAGAGCGGTCTGTGTTTTAGCTTAGTGTTAGAAAATGAGTGCCTATGGGAATAAAATCTCTGTTTCCATTCCCCTGAGGAAATTCCAATGTAAACATTATAATTTTTCATATTTTCTATGGGGTATATGATCGCTTGATACATAACGCCGGTAGATTTGCATTTGCCCTCTATTGGGCAATTTTCTTTAGATCTACAATTAAAGGAGGGTCCATGTTTGTCCTATAGAATGTTCTTAAAATAAGGTTATCGTGTGAGTTAATAATTTTATGCATGTTATTGGTACAAGAGTAGACAATCTTAATCATATTTCTATTGAAGATCTTAGAGGGTTATTTTTATTAGTTTTGGATTCGAGAATAAAATAACATTTACCCCCAACCCCAGGATTTTGAATTCGGCTGCCAGGAAGAGCCAACTGACCAATACTTCTGGCTCTGCTATTGCTGAGCATATAATAAATAGCAGGAAATATGTGCTTAATTTTAGTGCGGACCGTTTTATTGATTTTATCTAGGTCCCACTCCACATTTCATCTCAAGGTAACATAGTCCTTGTATATCAGATCCCGTGGGTCTTCCCTTTGTGAAAAGAGGGAATGCTTATTGGGTCTGAATGTTATTGGACTCTAGTTTCTTGAAATACATATTTTTTCATCCATTCCATTCGTTAATTTAATTTACACGTTTTTATAAATTTTCTATTCCCAGAAAAATAAACTTGATAAGTCCTGGGACGAAACCGGTTGTTTTTTTTTTTGTTTCCTTTTTTAATAAAAAATGCCTTATAAATGTTGCCTTTTCCTAGTTATTATTAAATTCTGTACCACAAAACACTAATTTTTTGAAAGTGTTTATTAATTAACTTTAGAAAATACTGACCGATATTAATAGCTGTTATTTCGCAGAAGCGGGGGTGTTGAACCATATAATTTTTCTTTTTAGGTTAGATAAGATAATTTATTTTTAAAACAACTTTTTTTGGAGAGCATTTTTATACGAGTTTTAATTTTTATTAAAGATGTTTATTTGGATGATAAGCGATTAATCCGCGTGCCAACAGTTGTAGGTATCTATTTCGCAATGTCATTGAGGTGGTTAGAATTATCATTAATATGGGTGGTGGGGTCATTGTCTTTATGGTATGGTTTAAACGTTTTATTATTGGGCTTAAGTGTGATATCTATATAATCAACTATTTTAAGATTAAAGGAAATCTTAATCCTTAAACCTAGAAATTTAAAGGCCCTAATGATTTTCTTACGGATCTTTGCGGTTAGTGGACCATTACTATTGAGGATAAAAATGAGTCCATCATCTCTGTATAGGCATATCTGTTTCGGATTTAGTATTTTACTAAGGTTATCTAAAATATAAATGCATACTAAATCAGTAACCTAGGCTGAATCATATGCAACCATAAAGACATGAAAATTGTCATTAAGGTACTTAGTCCAGGGGGAATTGTTATGAGCTAGAACTGATTTCCCAGATTTTAAGATGATATTAGGCTCCTCATCAGTGAGCTTCACATAATTTTTTTCAAAGTTAATACAATTTACCAAGGGATCCCCCGGAAGTGGAGGAATAGAAATCTATGATGAAAAATTTGATAAGTATAGCTCGTTCCTTATCACCAATATTGACAAATCATTTCATCGTGTCCGACGAAGATTTCCAGAGATGAGAACAGGTTGTAATTAATAATTTATCGGTTACTTTTTTCTTCTATTTTTTTGAGATTAGACATAATTTGTTGGATTTATTAATCTAGATCGTATGTTAGCGAAGTTAATTACTCTGTTAATAAATATATTGAGTTCTTTTTGTGGTTCAGTTTTAATATTTTATATTATTAGGATCCTCTTGGATTATATACCAACGGATTTGTTACCTTTACCATATATATATAAATATATATAATACATTCAGAGTGTCCATAAAGTTCGTGTCCACTTTTAAAGAATATAAATTACAAGTGCACATGAACTTTATGGAACTTTATGGATATATATATATATATATATATATATATATATATATATATATATATATATGTGTGTGTGTGTGTGTGTGTGTGTGTGTGTGTGTGTGTGTTAATGTATATATATATTAATGTATATTTGGGCATCAGCCTTTATTTTCAACATATTAATTAATTATGTCACAGAAAATTTAGTTAATTTTCAGCGTTCTGACGATTACTTTTTTCGTTTGGTGAGAGTATGGCAACTTTAAAAAGTTGATTTTGCTACCTTGGTTTCAAACTTACGGTATTCCTCAGGCAATTTTTATAAACTGGCCTCCAAACGTTTTATTAAAAAAAAAAACAACAATGAAAGTTATATTATTTTTAAAAACACATCAAGAAACGCACAGCTTTGGGTGTGATAGAAAGGGAGACGGGGTATTTGAAGAAGGAAAAAAACAGAAGAAGAAGAAGAAGAAAGGGAAAAGCAAATGTATCCCTGGGAATTAATAGAAGTGTACATACTTTTTTTTTAACCTGCCTCATATGAGCTTAAGAGGAATTTTCTTGAATGAATGCAACGGTTCATGACGTCAATCTCTTGTTCAAAAGTTTTTGGGATCTCCAAATGTCATTATTTCTAAATTTTCCTATTAACAGAGGTTGCAAATTTTATTGTGTTTGTTGTAAGGCTTCTCCTTTTTTTTTAAATATTCAATCTTACAATCAGATCCCTGTTGTTTTCGTCTTTTAAATTGCACACATGGTTAGCTAGTTTGGTGGAGCTCCTAAGACTTACTAGCTTGAATGACGACCTCTGCTTGTAACATCTTCGCTTAAAAGAACCTTCAGTACATCCTATGTATGTTTTATTCTGACCATTAATATCTATAACTTCTGCTTTATAGATTATTGCTTCGGTTTCACAAGCTCCATCTAATGTACATATTTTCTTAATTCTACAGTTGCATAAATTACTAGTGTTAATTAGTTATCACTATACAAACCGTTGTTGTTTATATGTACAATTTTGTTATTTTCATATAAGATATGTAGGCCTACTAACTCTGAAATCTCAGAATCATCAAACGAACCCTGTGGTACATCGAAACCGTATTTTTTTATTTCTTAACACAGGTTACTTCATTGTGGAATAAAAGTGATTTGCAGCAATGTAAAATTATTTCTGTTTGTTCATGAAGCTTTTGGCGAAGTATAAAGCCTTCAGTAGAACTTTTTCAGATCTAAATGGATAAAAGTTTTTAATGTTGTATTTTTAAATACATATTTGTTTTTATTTGTAATTTAGTCGAATGAAAAAAAGAAACACTCACTTGAGTCCTTGCATCTCTCTCCTTTCCTTTCTATCACACACAACACCGTGCATTTGTTTATTTATTTTAAAAATAAAATAGCGTAAATTGTTTCGTTTTTTAAATAAAGCGTTGTAAAGGGGTCCATAGATAAAAAAAATCGCTTGAGGATATTATAAGGCTGAAACCAAAGTAGCAAAACCAACTGATCTAATTTTACTGTTACAAGCGCCGGTTGACTGCTGGATTAGCAGATTGTAATCAGCTCTCAGTACCTGGCAATTGCGTAGTGCATGAAACTCCGAGTTGTACTGGTATATATATATATATATACTTACTTGCTCTGCTAGATTATATTCACTTTTGCATGGTATAAATAAAAAGAAATGCATTTATTTATTTTTGCTTTTCTGTTTCCATTGATAGAAGTTGTATGCCAAAAGTTACAGGAACCACCTTTAGTGGCATTATTTATGACTTCTCCACTCTACAAGTCCGTAATTCCATTGAATGTCACGCTTTAAATGCTGCCTATTTAATCTGTTTACTTCTCTCAACCTCCAACTTTGGTATATATTTCCCCCTGGCTATCTATCTATCTATCTATCTATCTATCTATCTATCTATCTATCTATACATGACTGTTCTAATCTATCTATCTATCTATCTATCTATCTATCTATCTATCTATCTGTGACGGTTCTAATCTCTCTCTCTCTCTATCTATCCATCTACTCTCTCTCTCTATCTATGACTGTTCCTATCTATCTATCTATCTATCTATGACTGTTCTAATCTCTCTCTCTCTCTCTCTCTCTCTCTATCTATCTATGTATCTACTCTCTCTGTATCTATGGCTGTTCCTAATCTATCTATCTATCTATCTATCTATCTATCTATCTATCTATCTATCTATAACTGGTCTAATCTATCTATCTATTTATCTATCTATCTACTCTCTTTCTCTATCTATCTATCTATCTATCTATCTATCTATCTATCTATCTATCTAGCTAGCTAGCTAGCTAGCTATCTATCTATCTATGTTTTCTCATCATTCTCCTAGATTCCTCTTCTACATAGAAGGCACAAAAATAAACACGTTGTTTTTTTATCTGTTTGTTTTCTTTGATGGCCGTTGCATGGCGAAAGTTAACTCTTATCAAAAGAAGAGCCTCTGTTCAAAGAACTTATGGCTTCCCAACTCGGCTGGTCGTAAATTCCACAGAATGTCAACCTTTATTTTTTTCAAATCTAACGGCAGTCTATTCAAACAAGTTCTTTGCTAGTATGCTGCCCTCAAAAGAAAACAAATAACATAAAATTCTTGTTGTTGCTTAAAAACCGCAGTCTTAGCCAGTCAAGACACGATTTACTTAATAGCGAAGAAGTAATCGATGTCTCGATAGATTTTCTTCATCGCTTAAATAGTTCTTATTCTAGGATTCTCTTTATGGTTTTCGTTTGCGATTATTTTAAAATTATTACTGAGTTAATATTTTTAAAATTTTTCGTTTCCTCTGCTGGTTTGCTTTCTACGGAGAATCTGGAATTTAAGACCAGAAGATTAAGGAAGTCAGAGGCTCTTTGAACAGGAGCACGAAAGGTGAATTCTTTTAATACGAGTTAACTTTCGCTATGCAACGTCTATCAAAGAAACGAGAAAGCTAAAAAAAAATATATATATAATGTTTTAAGCAAACATCTAAAAACAGTTATTTCTGAAGAAAGATCGAGGTCGATCTGAAATATCAAATATAAATAAACACATTCATAAAAAAACATTATTATTTTTTAATTTGCAACTTTTTAGTTGTTTTTCCTATATATACATATTAAGAAAGTATACATGGCTTTTCATTATATATATATATATATATATATATATATAATTATTATTATATATATATATATATATATATATATATATATAACATAATTCATTATATATATATATATATATATATATAACATAATTCATTATGCTATATATATATATATATATATATATATAACATAATTCATTATGCAATATATATATATATATATATATATATATAATATAATATATATATATATAACATTTTATGTTATAATTTTCGCATAAATGTTTATATATATATATATATATATATATATATATATATACATGGAAAATTAAAAAAAAACTAGAACTTGTAAAACTTGGGATGACCAATGCCCTTTATGCATACTGAAAAACTACACATTATTTAGTTTCTAAATAATAAAAATCTATTAAACAATAGAGAGGAGTTAACGGTTTTTTGCCGACATCATCAAATCTTTGCATTGAATAATTAGTATAAAAACAAACAAACAATAAAATAATTTTTAAATTACATAGTCTAAATAAATAGTTTAAATGCCCTATAAAAAAAAATAAAGATAACCCTTTATGAAGTCGTCAAAAAAAACAAAAAAAACAAATGTTAGCGACTTACGATAGTTTTTTTTATATACACAAAACCCTTTCAGAAAAATAAAAACATAGAATAAAAAATAAATCTCCAGAGACACTTAACCAGACTAGACGATGTCATCTTCCGCTTAAAATTTAGACACCCCAACCTTACCCTGACTTGACGTCTGTAAATGTAACTGAGATACTGATACGAATTATTAACCTCTTTCGCGCCTTTTCTTTAAACAATTGCTCTAGCCGTTACCATAGTAATCTTAATTTCAATAATGAATATGCTTATAAAACACGTAAAATTCAGAAATAAGTTATTCCAGTAAAAATTTCGCTTGAAGATGGAACAGAGCTTAGTACTTCAATTTAATTCAAATAATTATATTGAAGTTTTCGGTTCTTGTTTTGAAACATGAGAACTCTTATGTAGCGTTGGAATCATATTTTTAAATAAATAATTATATATATATATATATATATATATATAGAGAGAGAGAGAGAGAGAGGTAGATAGATAGATAGAAAGAAAAGAACAGCCATACTTCTTCATTTTTAGTCCATGCTATCGTTTCCGTTTCTATTTCTTTTGTTATTGCTTTTTTCATTCATTATCTACACCTACTATTTGAATTTCCTTTTATTTTCCGTCTCTTCTTTTTTTCAGTCATCGTTTTTATTCTCCCTTCCTTTTTTTTTGTTTTACTTTCGGGCCAATGTTTGTTTTCATCCAACGTTTTTTTAATCTATCTTTGCTCACTTTCTCACCGACGTGACGTGGTTTCCCTCTGTCTTTTCTATAAATGTTTTCATGTTTACTACTAGGACGGGATTTTTCCCTGCTACCAGTCCTTACCTGGGTTTTAGCGTGTTACGACATTGGCATCTAGGTCCCACCCTTTTACTGCTTAATTAAGTAACCGCCAATTCGACACCAACAGTTTCTTTTCCCGCCAGTAGAACTCCCTTCCGTTTCCTTGCTTCCCTGATAACTACAATCTTCAAACATTTAAATGCAACGTCAGTCGCCATTTCTCTCTTCTTTAACCCAGTTCATTTTTTATTCTTTTCTTGGCCCTCCAATACCTTGTATTTTCTTTCACTTAAACTCTCTGTAACCCCCTGTCTACTAGTGGCATTCCCGCCTTGCTTTAGGTGAAATGATTTAAAAAATCAAAATCTATCTATCTATCTATCTATCTATCTATCTATCTATCTATCTTGTTTCCTATCTCTCTATCTATGACATTTCATATCTATCTATCTATCTATCTATCTATCTATATATGTGCGTTTTTAAAGAAAACAATTAAAAAACAACAATTGTCTGATGAAATACATAGATTTTGTTAATTTTTAAGAGACATGTCATTAAAGAACATATATATATATATATATATATATATATATATATATATATATATATATATATATATAGTTTTTAATTACAGAACAGAGTTTTCACAAACGTACAAAAATGCTCAGACAAAAGTTGCTTCACTTCCAGAGTTGTATAATACTTTTAAAGAAACCGGCTTAAAATATCTGTAAGTTAATATATCCGTTTATTCTTTATTTCAGAAAAATAATAAGTATACCCCAATGTTTAAAATATAAAATAAATTGAAAATCAAAAATTTGAATAATTTTCCAACGCCGGTGTTCCTCGGGGCTCTATCCTGGGTCCTCAACTATTTCTGATCTTCATCAATGGTCTTCCTGACATCGTCAGTTCTCAAGTAGGCACCTACGCAGACGACACTATTATGTAAATACGGTATTACTAATAAAGTTTAACTGGCCGTTGGTCTCGTAAACGACCTCTAATCTGTGGGTAACTGGTGCACTAAATAGCTTGTGAATTTTAATGGATCCAAAACGAAACTGCTGTCATTTACTCACTATAGAGAAACTTCCGTACCTCCCCTGGCGTCCCGGTCTTTAAGAACAGTGGGGACCCTTTTAACCCATCTAAGTACCGCCCTATCAGTCTCCTACCACTCCTCAGTAAGTCTTTAATCAATGCCGAAGTAGTTAAGCATCTCACTTCCCACGATCTGCTCTCTAACAAACAACATGGTTTCCGCTTTGCACGGTGTACCGCTCATATGCTTACGGCCATAACTGATGATGTATACCAAGCTTTTGATAAAAACGGCGGAGTGAGAGCTGTTGCTCTAGACATATCGAAAGCGTTTGACAGGGTTTGACATGCTGGAATTCTACGTAAGCATCAAGGATACGGTATTATATGACGATTATTAGATTTAATCCAATTATTGTCTAAACGTTTAATGAAGGTTGTCCTGAACAGGCTCACTTCCAGTTCCATTGATACGGACGCTGGTGTTCCTCAAGGCTCTATCCTTGGTACTACACTGTTTCTGATCTTCATCAATGATCTTCCTGATATCATCAGTTCTCAAGTCGGTACCTACGCAGACGACACTATTATGTAAATACGGCATTACTGATAAAGTTAAACTGGTCGTTGGTTTCGGAAACGACCTCTAATCTGTGGTTGACTGGGGCAGGAAATGTTTTGTGAATTTTAATGCCTCCAAAACGAAACTGCTTTCATTTATCCACCATAGAGAAACTTCCCTCCTCCTATCAGCCTGGTAGATGCTTAACTCCACGAAAGCATATCTCTACGCCTTCTTGGTCTCAGGTTTTCTACTGACCTGATGTGGAACAATTACATTGAATCAACAGCTGCATCTACCGCAAGGAAAGTTAGTTCTTTGTCAGTTGCCAAAAGGTTTTCCGCGTCTCGGTCCATCCTTTATATCTATAAATCTGCCATTCGTTCATGCATGGAATACTGTCGCCATATATGGTCTGGTGCCCCCGCTGTTCATCTCGAGGTTCTCGACAAAATCCAAAGATGGATATGCAATGTGACCGGTCCTGACTTAGGGGCTGACTTAGGGGCTCGGCCTCAGTCACTTTCTCACCGAGTTAATGCAACTTATCTCTGTGTTTTTTATAAATATTTCCATGGCGTCGAGTTGTTTTACTTGGTGCCCCGACTGCATGAATTTAAGCGTGCTACTAGTTCAGCATCTCGGTCACACCCTTTTACGGCCGAAACAGTTAAATGTAATCGCCTCTTTTTACTCTAACAGATTCTTCACTCGCACTTCCCTCCCTCTTACTTGCTTCCTTGGTGACTAAAATCTTCAAAAATTTAAATGTAATGACAATCGACATCTTCTGGTGCCTTGATCTCCGTTCTTTTTTTTATCCTTTCCTCAATCCCCCCACCCCTATACCCAGTCTTTTCTTTCACTTTCACTCTCTGTAGCCCCTTGCGTACTAGTGGCACTTCCACATTGTTTGGGGTGAAATGCTTAAAAAAGTTAAAAGAATAAATAAGAGTACGCAGATATCAATGATTTAAGCATATCTGTTTATTATTTATTTTAACTTTATTCCCTTTTCTGTGACCCTTCTTTATTTGTTGTTTATATTTTAACATGCCCGTGATTTTATTTTAATCAAATTCACCCCATGCATGGCAGTAAAGCCACCAAAACACAAGGGATTACTGAGGATGAAAGAATTAGTTAACAGAAACATTATTAAGAAGTGAGAACAATAGAAAAGTAATCACGAATAGATAAGGTTTGGCGTTGCATTTAAATTCTGGAAGATCAAAGTTGGTTGTAAAGCGTGTTTTTGGTAGTGGGTTTCACAATCGAGAAGTGCGAGAAAAATGTTAGACCAGAACTTAAGTTTACATCGAGCCATTTCAACTGTGAATTGAGGAGACCTTGTTGCTAATCTCGTCTTCTTTTGTATTTTTATTATTTCTCCCAGACTCTGTTCCGCCATCCGCTTGCTCAAGCCCATTAAGTATATCACGCGTTGCTTTCCCTGTTTCTCTTCCCCTTTAAGCGTCCTGAGAGTATCGTATTTTTCTAGCTCTCCTTCCTCATTACGCGTCACAGAAATTTCAGCTGCTTCTTCTTGATGTTAAGTATAAATTTCCTCTTTATTTCTATAAAATCTAGCTACCATAAAAGATAGTTCATCAGAACAATAACCATGAAAGTATTTATAGGAGAATCAAAGGGAAACAACTCTACAGCGGTACGGAAATCAATGAAGCCGAGATGCCAGGTTAAAACCAATAGCAATAATAAATTTTAAAATATTTCCTTCTTTAAGTTAATATTCATATAATTCATATTCATATCATATATTAATATCATTCCTATGATATACACTACAGGCAAAATAGGCATTTCATTAGAATCACCTTAACATGAGTTATGTTTGTATTTTTTTAAGATTTCATTAACTACAAACTACAATGCATTTTCATTTATTTATCAGTCTTTATCCAGGCTCCTATTACCAGCAAAAAGTTCAAATTTAGATTCATCTGTCGAAAATACATTTTGCTAAATTATGAATATTTTGTATGAGATATTATATTACTTATAAAGATTAACTTCTCGGAAAACTTTTTGAGATTAGCAAAATGTCAGGGGATTTGATTCAGGTAAAGGCAATCTTGAAAAATAAAATATATATATATATCATTAGATTTTGCAAAAACATGCTTTATCATCTGCTTTACGCACAATTGGAAAAAAAATCACCTTTCAACAACACAACAACCCCAGAACTCTTTTAAATTATGTCGAAGTTACAAGGTAACCGAAAAAGTTCTGCCCGTTTTTAAAGGAAAAGAAGAAAACGCTTCACGTATGTGTAACTTATATTTAGTCTTCGAAGTAATCGTCATCGGTATCCAGCACCTTCTGCCAACGTGTCTCCAGCTGTTTAATGCCCTTGCGGTAGAACTCGGGAGGTTTTGACGCAAAGAAGTCCATGAGGGCTTTTCGCAAGTCTGCTTCATTGGTGAAGGATTTCCCACGAAGATGATTATCAAGTAAGTGGAAGAGGTAGTAATCAGATGGCGCAAGGTCAGGTGAATAAGGTGGATGGAACAAAGTCTCTCACTCAAGATGCTGCATGGTATCCCTGACCACTCGCACGATAAACAGCCTGGCGTTGTCATGGAGGAAAAGCACACATTTGCGATTCGCCAGTGCTGGCTCCTTCTGGCGCAATGCCTGTTGCACACGTTTCAACTGCTGCGAGTATAGGTCTCCAGTGACCGTTTGGCCCGTTGGTAGCAGTTCATAATGAACCACTTGACGACCTGTCCACCAGACACAAAGCATAATCTTGCGTGGGTGCATAGGCGGTCTTGCGGTGTGAGGGACAGCATCCTGAGGAGACAACCAATGTCTGGAACGCTTGGGCGTCTTGTACAGAACCCACTTTTCATCACTGGTAAGCACTCGATTGAATAAGGATGCGGTACGGTGGCGAGAAAGCAGCGATATGCACGCTGCCACTCGTTGTCCCTTGTGGACCTCCAACAGCGTTTGCGTAACCCACTTGCTCAGTTTGTACGTCTTACCTAGGCGGTGCAGGTGAAGTCTAACTGTTTCATCGGAAACATTGAACTGTCTTGCAAGTTCACCACACGTTAGACTACTGTACTCTTCAATGGCCGTGTTCAGGATTCTGTCATTCAAGACCTGTGATCGTCCACTGCGAGGTTCATCATGGAGAGATAAATCTCCCGACTTGGATTTCCGAAACAAACGCCTTGCATTACGTTCATCCACAGCACTATCCCCAAACGCTTGACATATGCGGCGACTTGATGCAGCTGCTGATAAGACCACTTTGAAGTCATAAAGCAAACAGCCCCGAACGAGATCTTTAGACACTTCCATCCTTCTCACAGATGTCCGGCTTATAACTGATCGCCGGGCACGGTGCGCGTGTTTTTTTTTTTTTTTTTTTTTTATAACGCCGGATGTTCTTACATCTGGCTGTCCGAATTTGAAAACAATTGCTACACGCATTTCGTATATATTTCAACTTCATTCAATGACTAATCAAAAAACGGACAGAACTTTTTTGGTTACCTTGTATCTTGAGTCAAAAAGGAGCAAAAGCTTAGAAATGATGATTTGGCCACCTTAATCAGCTGACCACTCTCCATTGAATTATTATGGGCGGGATAGAAGAGTTCGAAGAGAATACCCAAAGAGTGAGAGTGAGCTTTTGTAATGGTTGAAACCTTTGAAAGAATGTAAATTATCTGTAAAGTAGTAATTAAGGCAGATGGTGGTATTACGAGCGAAAAGAAAATATAATGCTGTTGTATGATATTTTTTATAGTTAAGTAGTTATATTTTATCAAAATAAAAGCATTGTAGTAACAGACATTTTATCTTTTACTTTAAAAAATACAAAAAATATCACATTTTAAGATATTTGCTTAGGAAATGCAGGGTTGCCCCCAAATCTTTGTCTGTATTGTATATCATATTCATATCATTCATATATCATATTTGTTGTGGGGCTCTCCTCTTTTTACATAAGATGGACTCGTCCAAAGTATACTTATACTGACAGAGAGGATACCTGCTGTTGAGATACGTCGAGATACAGTCTCGGCGTCTGTCGAACTCTCTGCTTCGGCAGAGAGGAACCAAGACGAGGCTTTGCCGAAGGGCAAAGTTTCGTCCGTGGAGGTAGACAGTTCCCGAACCCGCTTATGCGGGTTCAAAGGGGGTATTTTTTGGCTGAGCCTACGGGCTCGGAGAAACCCACTTTAAACTCGGCCTTGTGCCACATATATTCCTCATGGGTGGAATATTAAATACCGAGATACGTTGAGATACGTGGAGATACATTGAGACAGGTTGAGAGATACGGAGACAGACACAGAGTGTTCTCAGAGAGTTATACAAGAGTCCAGATATATATATATATATATATATATATATATATATATATATATATATATATATATTAAGGCTTTACTTAAAAAGACTTGTACATATACTTTCTACTAACTCGCATTCCTGGACTACTAATCTTCACTTCAAGTCTGTATTCTTACGGTTAATACACTTATTTTTCTATCTCAAGTACTGGCGTTGTTTTTTTATTTGTTCAGGATCCCCTTCCCGGAATCCACAACAATATTCATATTGCAAGACACAAATAATCTTTATTCTCCCATTTTCTGATTTCGTTTTTATAATATTTCCGTTTGATAACAAATCTAATTAGACAATTTCTTTCTTAATGCTAAGTATTACGAAATGCAAAGGCCGGGGTCAGAATGGTTAGCGATTGGCCATACTGCGTGGTATTCTGCCAGTGATGGGTTGCTTATGTCTGGGTTTGGGATATAAGGTCCCAAACGGTGTGAATTCAACAAAGAGCCGCAAGATTTCTAAAGCGTCGATACGCCTTCGACACCCAATTTGAGAAACCGGCTAAGACCACCCGACGTGCGACATGCGTCCCTGTGAAATCATTCCTCCCGCTGCCTCTTAGAATATAAGCTGCCACCATTCTCTCCTAATAAAACGAATAAGAAAAAAGAAATCATCCCTTTCGTTGAAAGTATTTTATGTGGTAACATAGAGACCAAAAGACAGCACAAAACGAAACATATATCTGATATATTCGATAAGGTCAAATTGGCAGTTGTTTGCAAAAGATTTCTTCAATCTGCTGTTAACTGAGGCACGGAATAGCTTAAGAATTCCAACTCCTCCAAATCGAAATAGTTCTCTTTTAATCGTCTTAGAGAAGTTTTTTTTTAACTTCCATCAGTATGGCTGATGCTAACCTCCAGAAGTGTGACTCAATGTATGTTATCGAACTAACGTCTTCCGCTGGCAAATAAGTGGAAGGATTATATTAAATCAATTGCTAGTTCAGAATACAAGGTAAGTTGGTTCTATATGTGTGATAGACAATTTTTTTCTCATCAGAATCTACCTTACACTTTAATAGTACTACCCTTCATCCATGATTAAATATTGCTAACAAATCTGGACTGGTGCGTCTGCTATGTATTTGGGGATTCTTGATAAAATCCAAAGAAGAATCTGCATTATTATCAGTCCTGACCTGACATCTTAGTTTCAGTCACTTTCCCTCCGCCGTAATGTCGATCCCCTGTTATATAAATATGTTAAAGGTAAATTTCCTGATGCTATTTTTTTGCTACCACGGTGTTATATCTTCAAATGTAGTACTAGATAGACAGTTTGATCTCATACTTTTACAGTTTGAATTGTTGGAGATAACCGCAAGTTCAACAGTTTCTTCTCTCGCGATTTCAATGCAATGTCCATTGGTATCTTCTGTTTACTTAGTTCACTGATTTTTTTCACTACTATTCGACAATGAATACGCATGGATAAGGAAGAAGGGACCACAGGCAAAGCTAGAAAAACAATCATAAAAATTTTCCAAAATATCGGATTCGACATAGAAAAAAACTGACCTAAACTTTCATATCACAAATTTCTTCTCTTGTACTTCTCGCTTGTCACACACTCTTCCGGTTCCTTGCTTTCCAGCCATCTTTGATTTTCAATAATTTAAATTCAGTGTCAGTCGTTATCATCTGTCTTCTTATTTCCGTTGGCGTTATTGGTCTCTTTCCTTAATAATGTCTATTTTTTCCCTCCATTTTTTTTACATTCAATAAGCCCTTGCGTCTTAGTGAACTTATCGCCTGTCTTGGCGGTGAAATAATTAAAAACTTAGACATTTGGTTTCTTCAAATTTCTACAGGAAATTCGTCTATTCTTTATGCTGTTTTCTTTCTTTCCCTTTTAGGTTTTAATTTTGTTCTGATAATTTTTAATTTAAATCCATTTCATTTCCCCTTTCATTGCTATTCTTTATCGATGTTTCTGCACCAGCTTTTCTTTTTCTTTTTCAGTTCTTCTTTATTTAAGTCGCTTCCCACCTTTCTTTTCAACGTCCCCTACTTCTCTGCTAGGCTTCTACTTCCGACGTTGCCTTGGCAACCACCAGTACTGCTCCGCAGTTCTTCGCTGCCTCGTATAAAATACTGCAACAGCTCAAAACAAATAAACAAATCATTTTGATTATAAAATAAAAGCAAAAGTTTTTATTTTAATCTGCATTCGGTGCATCATAATTATTTTCAGACATTGTAATTTTCAGATGCGATAAGTACAATTTTAGGAGTAACATCATGTGTGTTTGTGTGCGTGTATGTATATGTGTTTATGTGTGAGTGATTAACCATCTTTGTCAGTAGCAGACGGAGAAGATTCTCGTAGGACGACATTGGCAAATCAAAATAACCCGCATCTCTTTCTTTTATATATATATATATATATATATATATATATATATATATATATATATATATATATATATATATATATATATATATATATATATAT
>CAHIKZ030001824.1:2265000-2282500 GCA_903632075.3 Acanthosepion pharaonis | reverse complement strand
AAGACGATAAACTACACTCGCGTCTTGGGTGAGACGATAAACTACATCCGAGTCCTGGCTATGCTGATACACAACATCCACGTCCTGGGCAAGACGATAAACTACGTCCAACAGGAAGGCCTCTGATAATACATTTTTGAAAAAATAATGTTGCCAGCTGTACGGTTTTGAGAGAATAGTATTGCCGGTTATAAGTTTTTGAAAAAAAAAAAAATATTACCAGCTATACGTTTTTGAAAAAATAATATTATCAGCTAAATGTTTTTGAAAAAATAATATTATCAGCTATATGTTTTTGAAAAAATAATGTTAACAGCTATACGTTTTTGAAAAATAATATTACCAGCTAAATGTTTTTGAGGAAAAATATTAACAGAAATAGATTTTTGACAAAACAAAAATGTTACCAGGAAAAAAAAGTTGTCGGCATTAAATGACCCAGTTAAGTTGATATGCTGTAAAACAAATCAAACTAAAACAAATAATAATAATAATAATAATAATAATAATAATAATAATAACAACGACAACATCAATAATAATAATAATAGTAACAATATTAATAATAATAATAATAACATCAATAATAATAATAGTAACATCAATAATCTCGAAAATGTGGCATATGGGAACATCAACAATCCCTGTTGTAGTTAGAGCCCTAGGACTGGTTGGAAAAGATTGCAGTAGACTAATTGAAGGGATTCCTGGAAGTCCATGCCTCAAGGAGATACAAAAAATTGTTCTGACAAGTACAGCCCACACCTTACGAAGGGCTTTATCTATGTAATTTTTTTTTTTTTTTTCAGTGGAAAGTGTCATGACGCCATTTCTAACCTTAGGTTCCTGGGCGGGACCCGGAAAGAAATGTGTAAACGCCAGAAATCAAGGAAAATAATAATAATAATAATAATAATAATAATAATAACATCAATAATAATAATAATAATAATAATAATAATAATAATAACACAGAATCTGCATTTTAGGATAAATGCAGATTTTGTGATAAATGTACAGAAAAAATTGGCCATCTTCTATCAGGCTGCACGGTGTTAGCACGCACTGAGCATAAAACTCGTCATGAGAGAAAGTGTCAATATCTGAACTGGAAAATATGCAACATTTACAGAGAGAAAACCAAGAAACAGGTATGAAAAGCACCAAGACCCGGTTACAGACATGGGACCTGTAATAATTTTATGGGACTTTACACACAAACAGAAAAATAAAAGCTAATCTCCTAGACATCAGGATCAAACCACCCAAAAAAGAATATCCCTACTTATTGACTTGGAAGTTCCTGAAGATTGTAATATATTTTTAAAGATCTTCCAAAAATTATTAAAATACAAGAATCTTGAAGTGAAAATTTAAAAACTCTGTCACATGAGGACATTAACCTGTAGTTTGAGTGTTCGGGTAGGTTATTCTAAGATAGCCCATGTCTTAATGAAATACAAAACATTGTACTCATAATTACAGCTTACAGCTCAGGAAAGGATTTATCTATGTAAAATGTGCGTGTTCTTAAGTTACCTCTTTGATTTATTTTTTTGTTCTTACAGAAATACTCAGTGAAAATGTCCTGAAGCCAGATATGACATTAGAACTCTGGACGGGAACGACTATACGGCAGAAATCAAAGAGGGTGGGGAACAACAGCAACAACAATAGAAGAAGAGGAGGAGGAGGAGTAGGAAGAAGAAGAAGATGAGGAGGGGGGAGAAGAGAAATAAGAGGGGGAGGAGGAAGAGAAGAAGGAGAAGAAATACTCAGTGAAAATGCTAGGGAGCCAATTATGACCTTAGGGCTCTGTTTGGGACCCGGAAGGAAACGACTATACAGCAGAAATCAAAGGAGGGAAAAGCCACAACAGAAGAAAAAGGAGGAGGAGGAGGAGGAGGAGGAGGAGGAGGAGAATAATAATAATAACAATACTGCTTCTTCTTCTTCTTCTTCTTCTTCTTCTTCTTCTTCTTCTTCTTCTTCTTCTTCTTCTTCTTCTTCTTATTATTATTATTATTATTATTATTATTATTATTATTATTTTCTTTGATTTCTGGCGTTTACACATTTCTTTCCGGGTCCCGCCCAGGGACCTAAGGTTAGAAATGGCATCATGAC
Organism: Acanthosepion pharaonis; assembly: GCA_903632075.3. Classification (NCBI taxonomy): domain Eukaryota; kingdom Metazoa; phylum Mollusca; class Cephalopoda; order Sepiida; family Sepiidae; genus Acanthosepion; species Acanthosepion pharaonis. The sequence goes on along the minus strand of CAHIKZ030001824.1, from coordinate 2,280,373 downwards.
ACTTTCCACTGACAAAAAAAATAAAAAATAAAAAAATATGAAAAAAATTACAAAGATAAAGCCCTTCGTAGGGTGTGGGCTGTACTTGTCCGAACAATTTTTTGTATCTCCTTGAGGCATGGACTTCCAGGAATCCCTTCAATTAGTCTACTGCAATCTTTTCCAACCAGTCCTAGGGATCCAACTACAGCAGGGATTGTTGATGTTCCCATATGCCACATTTTCGAGATTTCTATTTCAAGGTCCTTGTATTTTGACAGCTTTTTGAATATCTTCAAAGATACATTGCAGTCAGCAGGGACTGCCATATCAATCGATTTTTTTTCACAGGGACGCAGACTCAAAGTCTTAATTGTTGCTACTGTGTTTTCCGGAGATTTTTACGTGGGGGAGTTGCTGGCCACACGTGCAGCTGGTTTTGAATTCACAGTTGCCCTTCACCCTGCACGGATGTCAAATATTATCTTTTTTTTTTAGTTCTGTTGTCAAAATACACAAATAATCTCCCAATGTTTTCAGATTTAAATGTGAACACAACGCCATTTTCACAACGATCACGTTACAAAACCTTTTCTGCGTCTAAAATTACGTGTTTTTTTTTCTTGAAAAATTTCGGCAATTTGTCTGTTATAACGTTACTGGGGAAATAAAACGCGCTGTAAAATGTTCTCTATATATAAAAGGACATATAATCTGATGTAAAAAAATAAAGAACAATATATATATATATATATATATATATATATATATATATATACCCATTACTCCACCGTATTATGCATATATATATATATATATATATATATATATATATATATATATATATATATATAGAGTTCTATTTTCCAGTCGAATACATTACATTCACTTACATTTAGTGTTGGGTGACATTTCTTAAAAAAAATAAGCTAAATACCTTTGGGAAAGGTGTGAATCCTCTTCTCCCTCCAGCTATCGGTAAATAGAAGGATAGACTGGGTTCTATAGCCTTGGATGGCAACAGGTCTTGGAGAAGGACAACTCTGAATTCAAAACCTACTGAGGGTCGTTTGGGGACCTCGTGGCACTTAGTGCACCAGGTCTCTGTATTCGGCCCTTCAAAAAGTGTGGATGGTCCCGCACGAAACCTTCACTACTATAATCAAATCTCATGTGATGTTGTCGGGCTGTCGGTTTCCTAGGAACAGATCTGCTTGACCCTCATACGTCGAATTCGACGCGGGAGAGTCAGTATATATATATATATATATATATATATATATATATATATATATATATATATATATAATAATAATTGTGTATTTTGGCAGTTTCATATTTTATCCAAGTTTCATTCAAGACGATAGACAAAGTACTGCGATTAAGCGTTTCATTCAGTTTTTCTTACCTTTTCTTTTTCTGGACATAATGTGTGTCATAACTGGCCAAATGTTCTACATATCTAAACGCTTTAAGAAATTCTGTAAGACATAAACATGAATGTGTTCTTTTTACATTTTTGAACGGAATATGGTGCTTAATATATAGTTGATATTATTGAGCGTTGACTTTTTAAAATATTATTAATACTTCCATTATTTTTAGACGTTTTATACAGGTAGTGGTTCGCATTTTCCACAAGGAGACAGTTTGTGTATTAAAATGGGTTCGATCTGATTTGAGGGGTGGCCCGAGTGATGGAACGTGATTCTTTTTGATAAGCATGTAATGGTATATCCAATATAATCATTCTTGGATTTTTTTTTACATGTATGTATATATATATATATATATATATATATATATATATATATATATATATATATATATATAAAAAAGAACAGTAAGTTATATAATCCAGTGTTCTTATAGATATTTTTATTTTTACAAAATAGTGCTCAATGTAAATTTACAGAGCATTAATTCAGGGCTTTTAGCTTCCATTTTTGAAACATGGTTAGAACTGTGTAGCGGAAACTACCATATTTTAAATCAATTAACTTATAATATATATATATATATATATATATATATATATATATATATATATATATATATAAAATGTAAAAATAAATTCATGGACGTGTGTATATATATATATATATATATATGTTTGAAAATATATAGAAAATAGGAAGGAACTGGTTAGGTAAATAATCCAAAGTCCCTTAGTATTTTAGTTATTATTTTTAAAAAAAATAGTGCTCGATACAAAAGTAGAGCATAAATATAATTATTTATTTAAAAATATGATTCCAAATCTCGACATAAGAAGTCCCATGTTTCAAAACAAGAGCCTAAAACTTCAATACAATTATTTAAATTAAATTGAGTTAAAATAAGCTCTGTTCCATCTTCAAACGAATATATATATATATATATATATATATATATATATATGTAATTAATAATTATAATATTTTGTAATCCGTATGGAAATTTCAAATATATATATATATATATATATATATATATATATATATATATATAAATATATATAAATGTCAAAAAAAAACTGAATAAATAATAATTATTATAATGAAAACGAACACTGAAAAAAAAATGCTGATATTTATTTCGTTAGAATCGAAGATTCGATCCCAACTCATGAAACCGACTCTTACACACAAATATAGATGGACAAAGATTTTACCAGGCGTAAAAAGCTCAACCAGGACTTCAATTATGTTAAATATGCAGATTCAAATTTAGGGGAGGGGATGGAAAGAAGGGGTATGTATATTTAGACAGGGAGAAGGCAAAGAAGAGAATGGTGAAAGCATTAAAAAATTGAAAATGAAAGAAAGTGCGATTTGTTTAAGTTGTTCAAAAAGATATGTTGAAGCTGTAGACATGTTGACATAATTTTCAGATATACACTGTGAAAAGGAACAGACTTCCTCAGAGAAATAGACAGAGAAGAGGAAAGAATAGAGCCAATAGTACCTTGAAGATCCGTTAAGATCCTCGGTAGGTAGTTTCCGGCTCATTTTTTTTTAATATTTGCTCTACTTCGTGTATTGAGCACTTTTACGTTTTACTTAATTTACTCGGTCTGTGCTTTTCTTTAAGTCGGAATTACAGTGCTGATTGATTATTTTCGATCAAAACGGATGTCTTTAGTCTTTTCTTTTTTTTACTGAATTTGATATCGTTTTGTTCAAATATATTTTTATTTACAAATTGTATTATCCGTTTTTTTTCACACCGCCTAAATATATATATATATATATATATATATATATAGTTTTAAAAACAAAATTTTATTGATTTTAATTTTAAAAGTCTCTAGGGCCCTTTCAATAACATCTCATCAGGAGACAATCGTTGGATCAACGAAAAGAATATTAACGATAATAAAAAAAAGCAAAAATAAACACACTTGTTTAACAAACAAGTGTATATACTTTTTTAGCTCTTCATTGTCGTTAATAATCCTTTTCGTTGATTTAACGAAATACGTTTTGAGATGTTGGTTACAAAGGGCCCTAGAGACTTTTAAAATTAAAATCAATACATTCCTTGTTTTTAAAACTATATATAAATTTTGTACCTCCAAACATTTGTTTATATATATATATATATATCGTCGATTCTCAATTTTCTCGGTCGAGTAAAGATCTGCCCAGAAAAACTTCAGAGACCAAGGTTACAGAGGCAAACATTAGGAGTTTTCTTTTTCGTTTCTCTGGGTGTAGACAATCATAGCTTTCACAAATATTTTTCTTTTTTCTTCTGTTCTGTGACTTGTATTTTTTTCAGGAGGATGTGCAGGTGGTGTTATGGTTAGATGCTTAGAATGTGAAATCGCCCAGTCGTGTTTTAATTCCAGTCGACATAGTTACATTCATTATTTTTGTCTAAATAGGACGAGGAGTTGCCACTATTTACGCTATTTATAGTCGGACTATTATCCTCATCTTTGTTGTTGTCATCAAAACGTTTCAGTCGTTCTTCTTTCCGACCTTCGTCGTGTGTATAGAGATTTGGTTAACAGAGAATCCCGAACTGAATCCTTTATTCAATTTAAGAGGGTAAAATGTTTCGGTTTCACTGCTAATATCTACGGATATCTGGTACAGTTTAAATAATTCACTATTATATTAGAAAAACGTAAAGTTTTCCCTTTGACGGATATCCCGTTCTATTCTATTCGGTTGCGAGGTTTTCTTCTTTTAGAGAGGTTTCCAACACATCCATTATTTTCGTAGGAGATATTTAGAAGTTCGATCAAACTTATAGTTAATTTATGTTTTTTTTCCTTTTATTTCAACTATTTTTTACCCTCTCGGCCATTATCAAGAACCACATTCTGGATTAAAACAAACTAAACAAGGTGAAACGTTTTCTGAATTAATGTGTCATATACCTTGCAGGAGTTTCGCCTTAAGGGTCAAGAGGGTGGCTGCTGGAAGATTCTGTATATGGCAACAGGACTCTGCCCCATGCCACACAAGCAGCAGAACCCAGTTATAGCTGTCAAATAGTTTATGCGACCACATCACCCCTTACATCTGTCAACCTAACGACCCACAGACTGCAACACCCTTGACTATTATGTAAGCGAGAGACAGACAAAACTCCTTGTAACACCAAAGATGAACTGAATGCAAGGTTTATGGCACCAACTTAAACAAGGAGACCACCCAGAAGAGTTGCAGGAGATTCCGAAGTCGTCTGGAGGTCGTGATTGAAGCAAAAGGATATTTTATTAAATAAATTTCTCTTTAATATTTCAAAATATTCTTGTATAATTTTGGTAAATACATCTTTTAAAATGAGCTGTCTCTGTTATTTTCATTTTTGCGTCATTTAGACGACAATTTATCAATCGCACTATGTATTTTATGAAGCTTTGACACTTTACCAACCATCCTTGTTATACCATCAATTTACCAACTCTGTAAGTAGGCCTGTACCAGTTTCCCGCTTTGTTCTCTTGCCTTCAAGATACCCTGTGGGTCTTACATTCTCTAAGATCTCTTCCATCATCATATTTCGCGGTACCTATTTTCTCGCTGTTGTCCACATCAGGCATTCGACAGTAGAACCATGTCCGTGTCGCTTACAGTTTCTCCAGCTACGAAGAAATTGTATGTCCATAGATTCCTTGGAAAGAGAGTGGAGTGGTTCCTTGTTGATGTCAACATGCCTTTGAATTCAGAGCATTTTTCTCCTAGATTGGCTGCCAACCCCGACTCATGCTCTTCCCAGTGAGTAGTACTGTGAAGTTGTGCGAGTCTATCACGCACGAACATACATACATACATACATACATACATACATACATACATACAAATCACATACAACGACAAGCATTCATTGGTTAATTAATCACCACTACGTTATTATAGACAATTTACAAATCGCAGCAACGCGACAATTTTGTAATCGCTCTGTTTTCATGTAGTCAATTTTGTGCATTTTTGAGAGAAACAAATCACAGAAGCTTTCTTAAGTCTCCCCAAAGCTAGCTCGCTGATTGGTCAATGCAAACCAATCAGATCGTCTGCTCGTGAAGAATAATTCTTCTCGCGCAGCGATCTGGAGCCTATAGTCGCTTATTTAAGCAATAATTTTTCTTAGTTAATTAGTGAGAATTCAGCTGCCAAACGAATCCACGACAGTTGAAACCATGCGCCAACCTTCTCACTCAAACACACACCACTAACACGCTGAATATTCCATTCACATAATCTTTTCTTACACAGCAAATCTTTCAAGTACAATTTATAAGAGACTCTCATAAACATTCTTCCAATGAACTTTGAAATACAAATAACAGTTAAAGAGAGGCAACTCTTGTTTTATTCAACCTTTTCTTACCTAAATGCATGTTTTCTTTCACATCGTTGTTTGATATTGAATATCTTGTTAAATACATATTTTATGTGTAAGAATATCTTGCTTATCCTTTTCCACGTCAGCCCTCTTTCCTAATATAAAGTTAAATTAATGTGGTGAAGTTCGCCACAAAGTCTTTTGCACTAAGTTTCAGCAATATAAAGCTTGGGGGGGTCACACAAGCAAGAGAGTTACAATCAAAATATTATTGATCAATGGAGTAAGTGTGATGAATAGAAATAAATAGGTGTTAAAAAGGGAAGATTCGGAGGATGAGGACGAAAGATAGCGATTGATTCTTAACTGGAACTGGTTAAGATTAAAGTGTTCAAAAAAAAAAAAAGAAAAAAAGCACGCTGGACTGATAGTTAAGAAACAGAAGAATTGAAATGCTAATGATTTGATGTCGAGGGGGTGAAATGTGGCCTAGTTCTAAAGCAGGGCCCGGCAATCTTTTGGAGTAAAAAGGCCTAGAAAGCTATGCTGTGTCTTGCAGGAGGGCCATAATATCAAATTTATTATAATAATTTGTCTCGAACCCTGACTGTTACATCCAGAAGTCTGCCTTTTTTAAAGAAAAAAAAACAACGAATTAAGATATTAAATTATTTTAAACAAGTTTCCTTATTTATTTATTTTTTTGCAGGTATGACAGGATAACAATTGAAACAGTCATGAAAAAATGCAATTTCCTTACTGCAAATGAAGTACAGATAAAAATGGCAAATTATTTAATGAGACATATGTTTCTGCTTATATTTCAATAACTTCTCCACATTAGCTGAAATATTTGTCGGCAACAGGAGAAAAATGTCATCCAGGTGGTCATCACACAAACTTGTCCGAAAAACGATTTTAGCATATTGCATTTACGGGAATATTGTTCACAAGCATATCTACTTCCAAATAATGATACCATTCAATAGGTTTTTTTTAATTTCTGCTTGGCAAATCATATTCTTTGCAGAAGTCAGCAGTGGATTCGCAATTCCATTTTGATTTTAAAAATTTGTCGCATTGTAATTTAACTCCAACTGATATCTTTCTGCCACTTGCACCACAAATTAAATAAATAATTTGTGTCTAGCTATTAAAGTTGGTGGGCCGGACAAAAATCCATCGAGGGCCAGATGTTGCCGACTCCTACTATAAAGCAATAATTCCCAACGTGGGACGCAAGAGTTCAAGCATTTGTTCACAGCAAAGGATTGAAAAATTTATCGACAAAAAAAAAAAAAAACTGTAAGTTAGACATTAACTTATTGATTAAATTGGAATCTTTAATAACCAATTTATTGTGCTAAAAAAAAAAAAAAATTTTGTCGTGCCAGAGAATTGGATTAATTTTTTGCCCCCCTCAAAAATACACACATAATTTTGCTTTCTTTTTTTCTCTACACATACATAATCATGGAGCAATTTCAATCATCTATGCTGGAACTCATTAAGTATCAGATGCAAAGACAACAAGAGAGTGAAGAACGTTTTCAGGAAAAACAAGAAGAAAATGAAAAGAAACAGCAATGACTGAACTTATACATAAAGCTATACTGTCTAAGCAGAAAGACTCGGATGAAAGTACTTTTTCTCAAGACACAATATGGTCGACAATCGAAAGTTTTACCTATAACCCAGAAGAGGAAAAGACTTTCGAAAGATATTATCATAGATATCAGGACTTTTATGAAGTCGATTGCCAAACATGGACAGACGAGAAAAAGATAAGATTATTACTACAAAAACTGGGAACGGCAGAACATAATAAATTTACGGACTTTATATTACCCAAAAAGACAAGAGATTTAAAATTCGACGAAGCGATTGAATTACTAAGAGAGCTTTTCAACCTCAAATTATCATTATTTCACTAAAGGTGGAAATGCCTTAATATTCAAAAAAGCGAGCAGGAAGACTACACGACGTTCGCGTCAATCGTAAATAAGACATGTGACGATTTTCGCTTGTACGAATTATCGGCGGACAATTTCAAGTGTCTAATATTCGTGCTAGGCTTAGTATCTAAAGATAGCGAAATGCGAAGACGCATTTTCGCAAAGCTAGAAAATGACCAAAACATGACATTACAAAAGCTAGCCGAGTACTGTCAGCAATGCGTAAGCATTAAGCAAGATTCAGAGAAAATAGAAGAAACTGCTATCGCAAATGTGAAGAAAGTATATAGGAAGACTCGTTTCCGTTCTCCATCGCCTGAACGGAAGTGGTATCCTACTACAAGAATAAACAGAGACTATAGAAAAAATCTCCCGAGTGCATGTTATGGATGCGGCCAGTGGCACTGGTACAATGACTGTCCATATAAAAAACAGCTTGCAGAAATTGCAAGAAAGTAGGAAATAAGATGTCCAAGTGTAGAAAATTAAACAGAAGTCGAGTGAAAGTTACTAAGTCAGACGAAGATCAAGACCTGAATATTCGAAAATACCTACATGTAAAAATGTACAACAAGGTAAAAATGCAACTAGATTCAGGATCTGACATTTCGATTATTAACACACAAACATGGAAAAATCTAGGGAAGCCAACTCTGCTAAAGTCCGACAAAATAGCCAGGACGGTAACTGGAAAAAGGATAAAATTTGAAGGTGAAATATGGGTGAATATAACTTTCAACAGCAAGACTTTAAAAATGAAAATTGTGATGAAAAACACAAACAACCTATTTGGGACTGACGCAATCACTAAGTTTAATCTATGGGACGTGCCCATTAATTCTTTTTGTAACAACATTAGTGAAAGCAAAGACAATATAAACAATTTAAAAACAGAATTGAAAATAGCATTTCCCGAAGTCTTCGCTGAAGGACTTGGACGTTGCACAGAAGCATCAGCAAAAATACAGCTGAAGAAAAATATTCAACCAATTTTTTAAAAAAAAGCGTAGCATCCCTTTTGCCGCATTAGAAAAAATTGACAAAGAACTCGAAAGACTAACGAGAATTGGTGTGATCTCGAAAACGGAATACAGTGGCTGGGCAGCTCCGGCTGTTTACGTAAAGAAGAAGTCGGGCGAAATTCGCGTCTGCGCCGATTTTTCAACCGGACTAAACGACGCAATAGAAGAGTATCACTATCCACTACCAAGTCCCGAAGAAGTGTTCGCAAAGTTAAATGGCGGAAAAATCTTTTCGAAAATAGATCTTAGCGAGGCATACTTGCACGTACCCATGGATAACGAAAGCGCAAAGTTGCTATGCATTAATACGCATAAAGGAACTTTTACCGTTCGGGGTGAAGACAGCACCCGCAATATTCCAGAAAATTATGGATACTATGTTATCTGGGTTAGACTACACGATAGCATATCTCGACGATATACTCGTGAAAAGTGAATCGATGGATGAACAGAAACACCATTTGTGCAAAGTTTTCGAAAGGTTAAGAAGCTATGGATTTCGAGTGAATGAAAATAAATGCGATTTTCTCCTGGAGGAGATCAAGTATCTGGGACATATAGTGAATAAAGAAGGGAAAAAGCCAGATAAAAGTCGAGCATCAGCAATAAAAGATATGCCTGAGCCAAAGGATATTAAATCCCTACAAAGTTTTTTTAGGCTTGGTGTCATATTACCAGGATTTTATCCCAGACCTCCACATTCTGCGAGCTCCCCTTAACGATCTACTAAAAAAAAAAACCTTGGATTTGGACAAAAGAATGCGAGCAAGCATTTAAGTATATAAAAGAAAAATTGACATCAGATTTATTTCTGGTACATTTTGATCCAAAGGTAGATATCATCGTGGCGAGCGATGCCAGTATACACGGCGTAGGTGCGTGCATATTGCACAAGTGGAAGGATGGTAAAGTTCGACCGATCGCTCAAAAACAGATCGCTACTACCTGCTGAACGAAACTATTCACAAATTGAGAAAGAGGCATTGGCAATTATCTTCGCTGTAACAAAATTCCATAGGTACATACATGGACGGTATTTCACGCTACAGACAGACCACAAGCCTCTGGTAACGATATTCGGTTCAAAAAGGGTCTGCCAACATACACCGCAAATAGATTGCTTAGGTGGGGGACAATTTTGTTAAATTATAATTTTAGAATACAATATTTGTGTACCAACAAAATTGGTCACGGAGATGGTCTATCTAGACTCATTCCAAAAACAACAGAACCTTTAGAGGATACGGTAATCGCATCCCTCAGAGCAGAGGACGAGGTTGAAGAAAATTTGGCGAACGAATTCGAGAATTACCAGTATCTTAAGGACATAAAAAAAGAAGCAGAAAAGGACAAATATATAATAGAAATAAAAGAGAAGCTAGCTAGTAAAGACGAAAAAATTCAAGAGACATTCTCTCTGTGATAATGTATTAATATACAGTGAAAGGGTAGTAATCCCTAGCACACTCCAAAAAAGAATACTAAAAGATTTTCATGCTGGTCACCCGGGCATAAATAGAATGAAGAGCCTCATGAGAGCATATGTCTACTGGCCAGGTATGGACAACGACATCGCGTCTATGCTCGGCAGATGTAAAGGCTGAATTTTGGCATCAAAATCACCACAAATTCTACAGAAGACATGGCCCAAAACCGACAGGCCATGGTCAAGGATTCATATTGGGTCCATTTGACGGGTGGCATTATTTGGTCGTAGTTGACAGCTTTAGTAAATGGCCCGAAGTTTTCCAAATGAAGAGGCCAACATCTCAAAATACAATTAATAAATTGCATGAACTATCTGCAAGGTTTGGAGTGGTAGATACTGTGGTTAGCGACAACGGTACTAATTCACGAGCAAAGAATTCGCAGAATTCTGCCAAAATTTCAAAGTTGATCACGTTTCCTCCCGTATCACCCACGCAGCAACGGACTAACCGAAAGGTTTGTCGATACGCTGAAAAGGCTCTTAGGAAAGCAACAGGTACCCCGACTAGAAAGGCGTTACAGCTATTCCTGCAAGTATACCGCATTACCTGAATAAATCAGCCCCATCAAGCCTATCACCTGCGGAGCTAATGTTTGCAAGGAAGATCAGATCTGCATTTGATAAGTTGATACCTGAAAATAAGGTACACACACCAGTCGCTATGGTTCCTAAGCGAAAATTCCACATAAATGAAATATTTTTTAAGAATTACAAAAGTAATTCGACATCGTGGGAACCAGGAGTCATACAAAAGCGGATTGGGAATATGGTGTACATTGTACAAGGGAAAAAATTTACCCATAAAAGGCACATCAACCAGCTAAAAAAAGGAGTATCGAAGAATCGGAAGAAACTCCGCAAGAAGATGAATTATACGAAATGTATGATACATTTGATCTACAAATAGCACAGACAGAGCAAAAACAGCGCCGATCGGGTAGAAAGCGAAAAGCGACGCAACACTTCATAATGGACCCGAAAAGGAAAAAATATTGAAAAAAAAAATTTTTTTTTTTTTTTACAATGTAAAAAACAATTTAAGGTGGGGGTGTTGGGGCGCACCCACCTTCTGACTGATAATGGACTTATCCCTCTACGATATAAGTCAGTGCTAGAGAGAGTAGTTGTGTTGTGTGAAGGATCAGGTTCAGCGACAGCAGTCGAGATCAGGTTACCATTACATACCGTTGGGCTGTAGACTTTTGCTATTGTTACTTACTAACCGGCGTTCCTTATTACTAATCACTCTGTTGGTAATTACCTCTTACAAATATACCAGTATTTATCCCTACAACTGTGTTTGTCTTTATTCGAATACACACACGCGGGAACACTCCCAACAACTCAACATTTAGAGACCAAGTTAATTTTCAGTTCTCTATTATGTTTCTGTATATATATATTTAACTATCGTTTTGGTTTTTTTCTTTTCCATGGACGCCATGGTCTTTGGAGGCTTGTTTAGAGACCAAGTTAATTTTCACTTCTCTATTATATGTTTTGAAACAATATATATTTAACTATCTTTTTGTTTTTTTAATTTTTCTTTTTCATGGATGCCATTGTCTTTGGAGGCTTGTTTAGTGTTGGGGCGCACCCACCTTCTGTCTGATAATGGATTATCCCATCTTTATATAAGTCAGTGCTAGAGAGAGTAGTTGTGTAGTGTGAAGGATCAGGTTACCATTACATACTGTTGGACTGTAGACTTTTTAATATTGTTACTACTAACCGGCGTTCCTTATTACTAATCACTCTGTTGTTAATTACCTTTACAAATATATCAGAGTATTTATCCCTACAACTGTGTTTTTCTTTATTCGAATAACACACAGGGAACATTCCCAACAACTCAATGTTTAGAGACCAAGTTAATTTTCAGTTCTCTATTATATGTTTTGAAACTATATATTTAACTATCGTTTTGTTTTTTTAATTTTTCTGTTTCATGGACGCCATTGCCTTTGGAGGCTTGTTTAGACAACAAGTTAATAGATTTTTAAGCTTCTATCAGGTGAATTGCAGTAAAACTTTGAATATCTAAGAATAAAATATAACCGGGGCGGGGGCACCTAACTTTTAGAAATACCAAAGTGAGGCATGACAGAAAATCGCTTTGTAACCTCTGCTCTAAATGTTATAAAATTATAATTATAATGAATTTTTGCAATTATCGAGTAAGATGTTATACACAGTGCAACTATTATTATAAAAAAAAAAAAAAAATCATCAAATAAAATATATATTTCCATATAAGATATTATATTGTAGAGTATATAAAATGCAGAATATGTGTGCAGTATAGCTGATAAGTATGCAGAAGAAAAACATTCGCTACAGGCTTTGCTTTTCAAACAATGACATCTCTTTGAATGGTTTCCAATTCTAATTCCGGTGCTTTAAAAACGCCAACTTGTCAACAGAATCGCAGACAAGTTGTTGTCAGGCAAATTGACAACATCCAGTCCATGATAATAACTGAGATAGTCGGAAGTAATTGACATAAATGGAACAAAGCAGGAATATTTTAAAAGAAAGAAACAAAGAAGATTCGAAAATTGGAAACATGAAAAACACGGACCTCTTCTGTTGTATCTAACAAAAAAACCTGTTAAATATATATATATATAAGAAAGTGAACGTTGAAAGAAACAAAAAGAGGGAAAGGCTGCTTCAAGCTAACGCAAAAAAAAAGGCCACCATTGCGTTTAGCATGAAACAGACTATCAGAGAAGAAAAAAAGAAAAATGCTTTACAAGAGAAAAAAATCTCTGATAAAGAGCAAAGAAAAAAAGAAAAATAAGCACATCTTAAGACTATAAAAGAAAACACACACACACACACACAAACACACACAAACAAATATATATATATATATATATATATATATATATATATATAAAAAAAGAATAGTACAAAATGAAAGAAACCTAGGAATAAGAATGAAAAGAATGGCATTTTAATGAATATTTTAAAAATGTAAAAGAATGAAAAAACTAGCTAAAAAAGAAAAAGAATCCCTTTCTTAAGTTTTTTAAAAAATCCAATTCTTGCATTTTCTTTTTGGATGTTCTTGTTCATAGAATTAGTAACAAGGTTTTTGACTTCTGTATTTAGGAAGAAACTTTTCAGGACATTATACACGTTGGGAATCTTTTTTGTCCCCGACAACGAAAAAAAGGATTTGATTAGAACCCCAATTTTTTAGGGCGCTTATGATTTGTTCTGATAGCTTTCTCTGTGGTGAAATTGACTTTATTAAGATGACACTTTCTAAAAATGGATATCCTTTGGATGTTTCGCATTCTGTTAATCAAGATGTCATCAATTTCATAGGGTTAAGCCGCATTTTTATTAAAAAATGTCCAGTTTATTTGCCTCTTCCTTCTATTGGTTCAGAGGGTGAGTTTTTAGCGAGGTTAATTTCGTATGAAAAAAAGCTGTTATTTTTTGGCTAATGTTCGGGTAATATTTGTTACCGTCCTATTTTCTCTTCCATTCAGGATATGTCCCCCCCACCACCATCATGTTAATTCAGTGATTTATAAATATAAGGTTGTTGTGGACTCTACTACATAGGGAGGACGTTTGGGAAAACATTGTGTTTATGTTCATAGTTAATATTATTAAGTGTTGTTTTTTGTTTTTTGCAAGGCCCATTATTTTTAGCCTTTTTTTTTTTGCTGTAGATGCTATTATATTTGTGTTGTCAACAAGTATGTTACACTAATAGTGTTGATTAGTTCTCCATGAATATTTACAATGGGATTTAAAATGAACTACTTTCATTTGGTATAGCGTGAGTCTGCGTGTCAAACATGTTGTATCTATCCCTATATAATTATTTACGAATTTTGGATGATCAATAATCAATTTCTTAAAAGAATTTAAATTCGTAAATAATTTGACATGTAATGAACCAACTTTGAAAAAAAAACATTTTATTTAACATACAACAAACTATTTCTTATTTAACAGTTAAAATCAACTTCCTTGAAAATAGCTAAATGTATAGCCGAAAGCGCTCGGATAAAAAAGAACATTCGGACAGTTTTTATATAAATCCACTCTCTAAAAAATATTAGATCGATAAACTATTGTTTAAAAAAAAACTACTTGTAAAAGCACCTTTTGATAAAAGTATTCAAAAATGTGCATATATATATATATATATATAAATATATATAGATGTGAATAAACAATTGTATTTACTTTCCATTTATCTATCATTTTACATTAACTATTTCAGGTATTGGTGCCTATTTTCGTTTTTTAATTCATCCAATGTTGATCTTAAGATTTTTAGTACGGTTCAATTGCAAAATTTATTCACACGATTCTATTTTTGACTCCCGAACAATTTACCATTCGGTTTTTCGTTTTCGTTCATCTTCAATCTACGCTTTGCAAACACAGGAAAATACGATTGCATGCAGTCCGTTCGTTGTTCTTTTTAATTTTATAGCTATCAGATCCAGGCTTCCTTTCTAACATTTGAGATCGTCAGTAGTATTTTAAGTCTAAGACAATTTTACCTATTATATTCTCAAGAATTATTACTGGTCTTTGGTGATACCATTTCGTAACATGTTCGTTTTCACAGTTCTCTTATCACCGTTCCTAACTTGCTTTACTAGACTTTATATTCCTTATGGGGTTCGCAATTACTAACTTGTCCAAGCTACTTTGAGTGTATTTAAATATAATAACTACGACTTGAATTCGAAGACGACTCTCTGATTCTGTTTCCTTCTGAGCCATTATCCATTATACCATTATTCACTAACGCAAAAATACCATTGGAAAATTATTAATCTATCTCTTCTCCTTCACCCGCAGCTATGGGTGAAATAGTAGAATAGACTGAGGTCTCTAGCAGTGGTGGGCAAGCAGTCTAGGTAAAGGATAACTCTGGATTTAAAAACGTAACGTTCAAATAACGGGTAGCTCCAGAAGGCACACCTGCTAGTGTTACAGTGAAGACATCGGCAACATATTGTCAGTGGTAGAATTATAACAGATTAGCATTAGCAAATGTGGACCAACAGAAAACACATCAGTGGCTGAGGAGCACCGGGTTGAAAGCTGAGAAAGAAAGCCTATTTATTACATCTCAGGACCAAAGCCGCGCAATCAGATCCTGTCAC